>JADBJO010003183.1:47534-52534 GCA_016801955.1 Conus betulinus | reverse complement strand
AAAAAAAAAAAAAAATATACAATGAAATAAAGCACAGCTCAACTACACACAAAAAGAAAAACAAATCGAACAAAAGCAAAAAAAAAAAAAAAAAAGAGCAAAGAACAGAACAGAATGAACACGAACGAACCACGAAAAGATCTAAAAGGCAGGCTTTATAGCGTTTACTCACAACCTCACATAAGTCAATGATACGCAGCGGAGGGGGATAGGGGTTCAGAGTGGGGAGGGGGAGGGGGGAGGGGGGGGGGGGGGGGGAGAGACAAAGGGCAAGACCTACACTTACAAACTTTAGCATCCACGTCAAGGGAAGGCACTCCTGCTGCCACTGCTGTCGCTGATGCTGATGACGATGATGCATATTGGGCGTAGTCGGGGTAGGCCAGTCGTGATACCGGTCTGCGGGTCCAGCGACTAAAATGTCCGACAGATGAAAACACGCCTACCCTCCCCCCCCCCCCTCCCCCCCATCTCCCACACACCCTTTTAAAACCCCCCCCCCCCTTCCCCCGCATTCCTCCCCCTCCCCCTCCGAGACTGCCCGCGCCCGCGCCGCGAGTGCACACTCTTGCGCGACCTTTGGTGCCTCTTTTTGACAGCTCTTCAAAGGGACAGAACTCCTCCACCACCACCACGGGACCTAGCCGGAGCAGCGGCTGTCTTAATTGAAGACTCTGGTAGTGACGACAGCGACAAGCACCCCTCCCCTCACCTCCTGGCCCACAAAAGCTTGTCAAAGAGCACCTTTCCTCCCTCCCTCCCCCCCGACTCCCCACTCCCCCCCCTCCACCCCCCCCCGACAACTCGGGAATACTTTTATGACGGGTCAGAGGTCAGAATTGAGCAGGCGTTCTGAGACAGGGGAGGAGAGGGGTGGGGTGAAGAGCAGAGGTGGGGGGGGGGGGGGGGGCGTTGGGGTTGGGTTGGAGTTGGGTTAGAGTGGAGCAGGGTGGGTTTGGGGGCTGGGTGGATGGTGTTGGGGTTTGTGATGTTGTGTTGGCTTGTAGCCGGAGACGGGATGATGCGCCCTCTGGACACGACCTTGCTCAAGACGAGTTGCGTCCCTAGGATGCTGGTGCGGTGGTTTGTATGATCACGGGATGGGCGGAGTGAGAGGGTGGGGGGGTGGGGGGAGTGAGGATGCAGGGGTGAGAGGATAATAGGGGTGGGGGGGGGGGGGGGGGTAGCTCTGGATCGTGGTGTTCGTGAAAATTAGTCCCAGATCTGAATCTCTCTCTCTCTCTCTCTCTCTCTCTCTCTCTCTCTCTCTCTCTCTCTCTCTCTGTGTGTGTGTGTGTGTGTGTGTGTGTGTGTGTGTGTTTCTCTCCCTCTCTCCAATCAGTTCTGACAAGACATGAATAGCCTCTGTTTTGTTGGCTGAACTACAAACAACATAAGCACACACACTCTCTCTCTCTCTCTCTCTCTCTCTCTCTCTCTCTCTCTCCCTCTCTCTCTCTCTCTCTCTCTCTCTCCAAGCTCACAGATTTTATAGACGTTAGAAACAAACGTTAAGCAACTTTCCTTATCCAGAACGAATCGGGCTTCTTCACCGAGGCGGATTTCTAAACTACCCCTCCCTCCCCCCCCCCCCTTCTTTCTCCCCTCCCTTCTCTCTCTTTTCAAACACCGCCAAAGGACAACATTTCATGGGGCCACACAACCTTGCCAGCGACCGTCAACTGAAAGATGCTAGGCTAGCCCGCGCTGTGCGCTTTCCAAACACAGAAGTGTTGTTTTTTTTTTTTTTTTGAGTTTTGCTCCCTCGATCTCTCCCACCCGCGAGTCGCTCCCCCTATACCCTCTTCCTGCCTCCCACCCCGCGCCGCCACAGCCGTGGCAAAGCTTGCTTGGCCCACGGAGCGAGAGGCAGTCAGAATTAAACCTTCCCTCCATTTTGCTAATGCAAAAAGGTTTTTTGATCCCCTGACCCGAAGCGGGTGGGGTCGAGGCACGTTCGGTAAAACACGGAACGCTCGCCACCGAAGGAAAAAAAAAAAAAAAACCTAGTCCTGGATAAAATCTTGTGTGTGTTTATTGTGCCGCGACTTCTTCCTGGAATGGGAGTTTCGCGTTCCTCTTCTTCATCCTCCGCCTGCTCCTTGTGATGCTTTTGCTTTATGCTGACGAGTGGTCTGAAACGACGATTCACATCCTCACTGAAGGCTGAAGAAGACCACTCAAAGATGGCGGGCTGTGAGGAAGATAAAGTGGGGGTGATCCCCCTTGTCATAAGACCACAAGGCAAGTGGTTTATGAAAACGGAAGTGCCCGAAAGTTCCCCCTCTCCGCGACCATGATTAATGCGATGGCCAGTTATCTTACTTTTTTTTTTTTTTTTTTTTTTTTCAAAACGCTTCCATGCTCTCGGGTTTTATTTGATTTGGGCATCTTCTTGTGCAACAATAGCAGGCGAGAGAGTGAAATGCGTTCTTGCTCGAGGATCGAGAAAGTTTTTTCGATGTTTGTGAGCGTGTGTCGTCATTAATTCCCCTCCCTTCACGCTCCTTCTCTTTTCTTTCTGCTGGAGCCTCCTTCCCAGTTCCTGAGAGGCATCCACTTCTATTTTTTTCTTCACAGGGTTCCGATATCCACCTGCCAATTCATTTTGTGTTCACCCCACGGTTTGCAGGTCCGGACTGGTTGTATGAGATATGAAGACTTATCCACGTGATGAACAACGAGAGAGAGAGAGAGGAGAGGAGAGAGAGAGAGAGAGAGAGAGAGAGAGAGGAGAGAGAGAGGAGAGAGAGAGAGAGAGAGAGAGACGAAATGAAACGAAACTAAACGAAACGAAATTTTTACCGGGGTGATAAGATAAGCAATATGAATGGATTTTTTTTTTATCCCCCAGAGAGAGAGAGAGAGAGAGAGAGAGAGAGAGAGAGAGAGAGAGAGAGAGAGAGAGAGAGATGTGACAAATATTCATGAATTATACTAGAAACTGTAATAGAGACTATGCTTTGAAACACAGACAGACCAAGAGATATAGAAGAGAGACTGATGCTAGTGCTACTACGGCGGAAAGGTTCGAAGGGGAGTCGGGGAAGGTTGAAGAGGAGGGGAGGGGAGGAACCAGTAGCGCACTTAAATGGGGGGGGGGGGGGGGGGGGGTAGAAGTGGAGAAATAATAAACTAAAAACTGTTTGGGGTGGAAAAGAACAGGCGTACCCTACTGGTTTTTATTGTTAAAGTGATCATGGTTATTGTTAAAAGTTATCATATTGTTATGGTTGTTTAGTAGTATCAATAATGAATGTAAACTGTTTTAGTTTGGGGTCCTCCTCTCTTTCATCATCATCATCATCATCGAGGGCGTCTTACGTATTTGCATACTTAGTGCCTTTATCACTATCGTTATCATCAACATTATCATAATGCTAAGGAGAAAAAAATGTCATCATGATTGTTATGAGGAGGGAAAAGAGATGATGATTTTGCAACGAGGATGAGAATGACAATGACAATGATAATGATGATGACGACAAATATGATGATATTGATGATGTTGATGAATGAATGTGATAATGATAATGACAATGATGATGGCGACCATGATGACGACGAGAACGACAACAACGATGATGATGATGATGATGGTGATGGTGATGGTGATGATGATGATGGCGATGAAGATGACGAAGACAACAACGATGACGTCCGTAAATCTCGATAAAAAAAAAAAAGAGAAATAAAAAAGACAACTCTCTCTCTCTCTCTCTCTCTCTCTCTCTCTCTCTCTCTCTCTCTAATCCCAAACCCGGTGCCAGTGGCGGTCGGAGTTAGGCGGCCTGATATCATCTCCCCATAGCGCAGGTCCTAAGGATTCCATGGATTCCATGGTTTTCTCCCGAGACATACTGGACAAAAGGGGAGGGCGGGGCCGCCCCTGCTGTAAGCCGATTGCCTCTTTCATCTGCCATCTTCAGCTGGTTTCCAAAGCTGAAAGGTGTAGCGGCTTCTCCCTGCTTTCATATCATCATTGATAGCTGTGTCTTTCTTACTTAGCACCTATTTCATTTTCATCTTTTTTTTGTTCCCTTTTTTTCCCCTCTTTCTTGTTTTCATTCGTACTTTCTTTCTGAGATAGAGAGAGAGAAGAGAGAAGAGAGAAGAGAAGAGAGAAAGAGAGGGAAGAAAGACAGAGAAGAGAGAGAGAGATAGAAGAAGAGGAGACAGGAAAAAGAGATAGATTATATATAGTATATATAGAAAGAGAGGAAGAGAAGACAGACAGACAGAGAGAGAGAGAGAGAGAGAGAGAGAGAGAGAGAGAGAGAATTATGTGACAAATATTCACAAATTCTATCAGAAACCAGAGTGAAAGGTATCGATGCATCGAAACACCATACCTTGCCATACATAGGATATATAGATTGCAATATATATATATATATATATAATATATATATATATAGTATATATATATATATATATATTACTGAGGATATATTGCTGGGAAATGGTGGAAAGGGTGTGGGGACAAGGAGGCTGAAGGAGTGGGGAGGGGGGAGGAGTCAGCAGCGCACTATATATGGTGTAAGTGAGAGGGGAGAAACGAAAACGAAACCTACAACCATTTAGGTTGGAAAAGAACATGTGTACCCTTCAAAGTTGTCATTGATATTATTAATATTTGTTGAAATAAGATCAGGAGTAATGAAGATATACTGCTTCAGTTTTTGGTTTTCCACCCTTTTATCATTATCATCTATTGTGTCTTTGGGATTTACATGTCTGTTATCTTTATCATAATTGTTATTGTTATCATTATTATATTTATATAGGAGAGAAAACTGGCCATCAAAAGGCCATGATAAGACAATGATGATAATAACAATAACGAGGATGATGATGATGATGTTGATGACATATGATTATAATGATGCCTTTGATGGTAATTATGATGATAACAACAACAACAACAACCTCAGCGACAAGAAATCTTGATAACAAAAAGAGAAATGAAAAGAGCAAGTAATTCTCTCTCTCTCTCTCTC
>JADBJO010003183.1:25034-30034 GCA_016801955.1 Conus betulinus | reverse complement strand
AGTGACAATACTGGTGTGTTCACTGCTGACTGTAGTTTGTTTGTCTGGAGAGAACAGAAGCACAGGCACCTGCAATGACTGGTTTTTTTTTTTTTTTTTTTCAACACACACATCAAGGAAAAAAACTGCAGTTTTGGAAGATGCTCTTTCTGGGCTGAAGCGTTGTTTTGGTATGTGGGCTGTTGCCTACAGGTTTCATCAGATCACGTTCCAAAGACCTGGTACTCTGAGGCTCCGGACAGTGTGCTGTATGCGAGTGAGGTGCAGCACTGAATCAACCAGCATCAAGGGCATGATTGTTTTGATATTTTTCCTGTCATGGCTGCTGCTTGTTTCCGGAGACGTAGAGAGTAATGCTGGTCCAACAGATGTGTACAATCGTCAGTACAGACGAGACCAAGCCAAGAATTTCTTTGACTACTCAAACTACAACCAGGTTTTCGACCTCAGTCCAGCAACACAGTTCAAACAATTCACAAGGTCCTGATCTTCCCCGATTTCCCTGTAACACAGGTCCAGAAAAGAATGCTGCACCTTGCAGGTTACCCGTGGACTCGCAGGGAGGCCAACTATCATCCGGGTGCTTACCCATCCGAAGATGGGCTTGCTAGTTCAGTGGACCAACTGCATGAATGGTGTTGCTCCCCTTCAAGAGCAGCATGAGAAACTAAAACAGCAAACAGAACTTATACTGAGGAGATGCAGATTTCTTGAAGAACAGTGTGACAGCTTGCAGCAATGAAACGATTATCACTGTGACGCCAGCAGGAAAGCTGAAGAGGAGATCGACCACCTGGAATCATTCTCGAGGCGAAACAACTTAAGATTTTTCCACGTGCGTGAAGGCCCAAATGAGAGCCCCCAAACAGTGCACCCGCAAAGTTGTTCAGCTTCTGAACAGATTTTTCCCTGACAAGAAACAATGGACAGTCGATGACATAGAACGTGCCCATCGCACGGGTCACAAGACCGAGGACTGGAACAACCCCAGACCTGTCATCGCCTGCATCCACCGCTGGAACGATAAACTCGATATTCTTCAGGCAAACAAGAGCAGGAAAGAAATGGCTGCCTCCATTGGTGTCAGAGTGGCCGCCGACCTTACTCATCGACAGAGCCAAGTTCTCAAGAAAGAAAAGGCAGCAGGAAGAAGCGCCTATTTCTGGAAGGGTCGTCTGCATCACAGCCAGTCTCGGCAGCAAGTCAGGAACCATAGGAAATCACTTCCAAAAGACAGCCCTGTTGACTCTGCAGTCAGAAGAAGAAGGAGCGCGGCAGAAGCTGACAGCAGGAAGACAATGGGGAAGAGACAGTCAGACCCAGAAATATCTGGTGGTATACCCCAAGGAGAGGACCTGATTCAGCTCGCATCCAGTCACCTCCATGGAGAGCAGACCAGTGGTCAGACCAGCCAGGCAATCTGCAGCCTGAACGGCCATCCACCCCACCCCTATGACATGAACGCACTCCCGACACTCCAGAGTCAGAAGCCGATGGTCAATAACAGATACCCTTCACCTGCAGAGTATGAAGTACCAGAGACAGCACAGCTGAAAAAAGACTTGACAAGCACCAACAAGAAGAGGTCATACTCAGCTCAACTGCTGCTGACAAAGACAATGTTCAGACAATGCATGTTACTGTGGACAGTAACCAGAAGTCTCACCCATCGACCTGTCAGTCCCAGATGTTTTCCACGCCCGCAAAACCCCAGCCTCAACGTAACCCCCAACCAAGGTACAGGCGAAAAATCGACCAGTGGGGGGTGAGACTGGTAGAGGAAGGTAGAAATGACATGTCCCCCCAATGCCTTGTTGGTATCCCCCCGTCAGTGTGTCTCCTACAGCCCCATCCCATAATGATGATGCCCATGTAGGGAACACATTGGTGACTGACAAAACCCCTTCGCACCATGATGTTCATCGAGCAATAGACGTTGAGCACTCCAACTCCCTGGTACTAACTGAGTGTACCCAGTGGGTCAATCTGCTCAAATCCCACCAATTGTTTTTAGAACCGGTACCGACTGTACCCTCACCCTTAGACACTTCAGACAGCAGTTTGACACTTGTGAAACAGGCAGTGGCAGTGGGAACGAAGCAAGGTGATGTAGAGAGCCAATCCCCTGCCATCTTGCGAGCATGTAGCTTGCCACAGGTGAAGTCCCACGGCACAAAACTGTTCTGTGGTGACTGAAACTCCCAAAACAGCAGGTCGTCTTACTCGAAGCAAAACGAGGTGCAGACAAATGCAGGTTACAGAGAGCTTTAACCGAATCAGTACAATGGGAAGGGGGAAAGGAGATAGTATGATGGTGGACAGAGGAGAAGGAGGAAATGGAAGGGGGGGCAGTGGTGCTGGAAAGGAAGGGAGCCAGGGGAGGGAGAGGGGTGAAAGTGTTATGGGGGGAAGAGGGGCAGGGGGGAGTGAAGGGAGGATGGGGTGATGGGAGGCAGAGGGGGAAGGCAAGTGGAGAGAGTGGGTGGAGAGATGGGAGGAAGACAGACAGAAGGTATCATGGAGGAGACAAGTGATGGTGGGGGAAGAGAAACTGGCGGGGGTGGAAGAGGGGGAGATGAAACACTAAATGACGGGGAGGCCGAAGCCGTAACTATATCAATATATGTACGTGGAATTGCGAAGGTTTGATGCAAAAACTGGATATACCAGACGTTTGTGTCAAGTCTTTTTGTCATTTGATATCTTTTCATTGAATGAAACATTCATTTACGTGGATACGATTTCATTTTTGCCCTTTATTGATTATAATGTATTTGCGTCAAAAGCCGTTAAATTGTCAAATCAAGGACGCAGCTCAGGTGGAGTGTGTGTGTTTGTACATAAGTGGTTGTCACAATTTGTTTAAGAGCATTGAAACACATCTGGACCAAGTTATTATTTTGCAACTTGATCGAACGTTATTAGAAACAGATAAGCCAATTTTTCTTATTTGTACATACATTCATCCATATGATAGCAGATACTGGACACAGGCAGAGCATGGGTATGGGATTGAAATCATTGAACAATGTTTGATGGACTTATATGAACATTACGAGGATTTCTACATTATGATATGTGGTGATCTGAATGCAAGGACAGGATGTATGAATGCATCATTACAGAATGAACTGTTTACGGACAATGTGTGGAAATCGGATAAAGAAGATACAGATCAGATGCTTACTCGGCATTCTGAGGATAAAGAAATAACAGGTTTTGGGCGAGATTTATTGAATTTATGCACAGCGTTTGAATGTATCATTCTCAATGGTTTAAGTAATTATGATTTTGATGCATCACTCACTTTTGTATCGAGCAATGGAGGGAGCACAATTGACTACTTTATAACTTCTAGTGGTTTATGTTTACAGAATTATATTAGTTCTTTAAATATTCTGTCCTCTGTTGATTCATCACATTTACCTGTTTGTATCAAACTGTTAACCACCCTGAGTTCTCAGGCAAACGTGGACAGCCAAGGTAAGAAAGCAAAAAAGTGGATGGAAAAGCAATGTTGGGATAAGTCATTAGAGCAACAGTTCATTGAAAATGTCAATACAAAGGAGATGCAAGAAATGTATTTACAAGCTCTAGCACATATTGATAATGATGTGAATCAAGCTGTAACCTTGTTTTCTAGAATCTTGGTGCTAAGTAGTAACTGCATGAAAAAATGTGTCCGTATCGATAACGAGATTAAACCTCCACAGTGGTTTGATGCTGAATGTAGT
Organism: Conus betulinus; assembly: GCA_016801955.1. Classification (NCBI taxonomy): domain Eukaryota; kingdom Metazoa; phylum Mollusca; class Gastropoda; order Neogastropoda; family Conidae; genus Conus; species Conus betulinus. The sequence continues at coordinate 26,300 of JADBJO010003183.1, read as the reverse complement.
CAGTTTAAGATAAAAGCAAGGAATTCGTTGATGATACTGAGGAAATCAAACAAAGCAAGGCAAGTAACATATACTGTGTCAAATACACAACAATCAGAGGAAAGGAGGCAATTTGTTCAGGATAGGAAGGAGTACAAAACACTGCTAAAAAGAAAAAAGAGCAGCTTTAAACGTGAAAAAGCGAGGAAACTTGCAAGTTTTGGCAAAGACAGTAAAGCGTTCTGGAAAGAAATTAAATTTATGTCTAGTAAGAAGAGGGCTCGCATTTGTCCTGAAATTTCTGACCAGCAGTGGTTTCACCACTTTAAAAGCCTATTCAAATGTTTCAGAAATAAAAACATTTGATTTAAGCTTTGAAAGTTACGAATCAGATTGCAGTGATTTAAACTCCCTATTCATGAAAGAGAAGTTTATGAGGCAGTTCATAAACTGAAAAATGGAAAAGCATGCGGTATTGATGGAATTACTCCAGAAATGCTGAAACTATGCAGTGAACAATCAGTAAATTCATGACAAAATTATTTGATAATCTTTTCGAGAAAGGTCAATATCCTGAGGAATGGACAAAATCTATTATAGTACCAATTTTTAAGAAAGGTGATAAAACAGTAACAGATAATTACAGAGGTGTGTCACTATTGAGTTTAATGAGTAAATGCTATACTAATATTCTCAACAAGAGATTAGTGAACTTCATTGAAACAAATAAGAAGCTAACAGAGTCCCAAAGCAGGTTTTAGGAAGGGGTATTCTACATTTGACCACATTTTCACCTTGAATGCAATCATTCAGAAATGTTTTTCAAAGAAAGAGTTTTAGGAAGGGGTATTCTACATTTGACCACATTTTCACCTTGATGCAATCATTCAGAAATGTTTTTCAAAGAAAGGAGGAGGAAAGCTTTTGCATGTTTTGTGGACCTGAGAAAAGCGTTTGATTCAGTTCAGCATGGATCATTATTTGATATTTTGGTAAAAAACAGGAATCCATGGTAAATTTATTAAGGCAATAAGGGCTATTTATAAATCAGCTCTTTCATGCGTCAGAATAGAGGATCGCGTAACTGATTTTTTTTTATTGTCCTGTTGGGGTGAGACAAGGCTGCATCCTGAGCCCAGCACTTTTTTCAATTTTTATAAATGAAATGGCTATTGCAGTGGAAGAAAATGGAATACATGGTATCCAATTGTTACCAGGTTATGTTGAGCTATGTATACTTTTTGTTTGTTGATGATATAGTTCTGCTGTCCGACACCGCTAGAGGTC
>JADBJO010003182.1:260000-261489 GCA_016801955.1 Conus betulinus | reverse complement strand
AATTAATATCCAAGGTCAAGATAATACTAAGGCGTCCAACCGGCTGTGTGAGTCAGTGATACTGATTACGATTAGAATTAATTTATCCGCCAAAAGTTTATGTTGGTATGTTTATGGCATAGAAGTAAAAGAGGATTTGCTCTTCTGCTCAGTTCCAGTGCTGAGGGTAGGACATTTACGAGGTGGACTCTCACTATTTCTTTCAGCACTCATGTGGGTTTTTCTGCCCCGACCGGCTCCTACCCAGAGTTGAGTTTTGCTGCGGACTCAGTTGGGAAGACTGAGACCACACAGTCGAGTTTCATCCACTTAATGGATGCGTTTCTGAGAGTGTTGCTCAAATTTCCTGACCAACACTGCAGGTGCCTGTATCTCTCGGGCCTGGTTGACGCCAGGATATATTATGAAAGGAAGCGTAGAGTACAGCCCTGTCATGTAGTCTCAGACCGAAATGGAAATCCGTAGCATCATCTTAATCATCCTCATTCTCATCGATCAGCATAAAAAAAGATGTCTCAAATTCTGTGGCCCTTCATGCCCTGCTCTCATGGTGACCTCAATTTTCGATGTCCTCTCCACGTCTGTGGCCTTGGTTTTTGGTTCCGTCGGGGTCACCGGTATCGGCGAGTCCATGGGGCTGTCGTTGGACGGACGTGGTGGCGCCCTCCGGAGGGAGAGCTCACTCACGCCGGCTCCGCGACTAAGCAATTATTGTCGTCAGTAGGGGGCTTAGTAGGTGGTGTCCTGCGTATGTTAGATCAGAACAGGCGCCACTGAACACCACCGAGTGACTCGGCAGCAGCAGTGTCTCCTCCTGTGGGTATGAGCGGCGTGGTGCACTGCCTCTGAAGTGGCGCGGAGGTTGGGACAGCAAAAAAAAACAAAACAAAACAAAAAAAAAAACCGAAACAAAAAAAACAAAAAAAAAATGGCTGTTGTTTTCCCATGAACATTATTTCAAGTGGTCCGTTTTCTTGCGTGACAGTGAGAAGCCTGATTTTCGATTGCAGTGAACAGCTAGATGTTTGTAAATATTCGGAGCATATATATAGGCCAAGGTGCTATTGAAATAACGAAACATGGAGCATTTCGAAGCCTAAATATACACACATGTAAACACTGCGGAAAAAAACACACGATTTGTATGTCTGCTTTTGAGCATTTACATTCTATTTGCAATAAACAGAGAAACTAGAAGTTTTCAACAGTTTAGCATGATGATTACTCATCCATTTGCACAGATGAATGCGACTGACAATGTGGTCCTCCAGAACAACTCGTCCGAACAATTGCAGACAGTACCACAAAACTCGTCTTTGCTGCGAGAGGACTGTATCACAGTCGTGTTCAGTGAGATGGAGTTCTCACCATGGGACATCCTGATAACATTGTCAGCGCAGAAGTGGAAGCCCTTGTCAATCAATTCAAAAACAACCTGCTTGTGCTGATGTTTTTGATTGGTGGACCAGCTAACGTCATCAACATGGCG
>JADBJO010003182.1:250000-255000 GCA_016801955.1 Conus betulinus | reverse complement strand
AATTAATCAGTACTAAAAAGTTGACTATTTTGTGTTTTAAACACAAGAACTAAGGTTCTTCGGACCATTTCTGAACAGTCCTAAGCATTTTGTTTCAACAGTTGATCACTCTCTTGGAAAAGTGAACGATATATTTAGTTGTTGTGAACACATTTTAGTTCTAGCACCCTTTTTTTTGCACATCTGCCAGCGACTTCACTGCCCAAGATTCTGCAGTGTGGAGGAATCCAAAAGAAAGTTTAGTCAGTTCCTTTACGTATATAATATGTGAATAAACTGATAAATGTCCTTTGAAATAAAATTATCTGAATTCGGTTTGCAATTCGTTATGGATTATAATTCTGTCATTGAATATACGCAGAACAACACTTGAAAGATTGACTGTGGTAAGTCAGTGAGATACGTCAAAGCCCATTAGTAAAGCCATAAATTTCAGCGACGAATATTGATGTACAGTTTCCAATGAAATATGATGTTTCTGTTTTCCATGATGGAATAACACATGCAGACCCAGTTCCTTTTTGTGTGGTTACTTAGCCATCTGTATAAACTGTAAGGTGATTGAGATATTTGTTTTTCAAATGCAGTTTTGCTGAATATGATAAGGGGTAAGGCTGATCAGCTTTTTTTTTTGCATCTGTGTGATCAATATAGAATTTGCTCAGTGTCTTTCCCAGTTTGGAATGGTATCTGTATAAGACGTCTTTGCCAATAATTCAATATTCACATCAGTTTTCCCAATTAGACTTTCAGTATAAAAAGCAATAGTGAATAATGAAGATATCATATATGTATTTTTTTTCATTTACACCTTCCATGGTCAAACATTTCATAACAAACTTTGCAAACGTGAGTTTCCTACTTTTATTTGATGATAAGACATCGATTTCTCTGTATATTCTAATAGCAGATGCATGCACTAGGTCTCCTAGCCATTATTTAAAGGCTTTACTGTCAATACTTTGCTATTTTTGTAACATGTTTGGGTGCACTATAGAAAGTCCCTTGAGCAAATGATAACTTAGAACAGATCAATGATAAAGGTAAGTGCTTCAACATCTTTACATCCAAAACATCAGCTTTGTTTGCTCAATATTTTCAGAAAATTCAACTCTTTCTTGCTTTGTTTAAGATATATTTGACATGAAAATTCCATGGTAGCTTGAATGTGAAATATAAACATAAGAATTTTTATCATGTTCATATTCAAGTGTAATCCCATCAAGCTTAAAAGATGGGAAATCAGTGGGATCATCTCCACGGCTGAATAAAACCATACATGTTTTTTTTATTGTGTGAGAAAGTTTCAGACTATTCATAAATAAGTACCTGCCAAGGCAATCGAGCTCCTTCTGATAAAGTCTTTTTGGTGTATTTTTCTTATGCAAGTATTTATCCACGTTCATAAATCATCAGCATACCGCACAACTAGCATTTTTAGTCACGCGTTTTGGGAGATCACACAGGAATATATAAAATGATGTAGGCGCTATAACAGAACCTTGAGGTATGCCCATTTCCAATGATTTAAAACTGGAATAGGTGTTTCCTACTTAGACTTGTAAACTTGTCTTACATAGAAATTCTTTGATGTAGTTGTTAACCCGAAATACCAATCGTATATAGCAATCTAGCATGCCATACACTATCAAATGCCTTTTTCATACCAGAGAATGTGACTAGTACGTTCTTTCCTCTGACAAACTGATACTTTATTTGTATTGTTAATTTGACAACATGATCAGTGGTTGATCTTTCTTTCCCAAAGCCTGCTTGATTGCTGGGTGTTACATTATTTTTTGCATCGCAAAAATAAGTAAGCCTATTTTGCACAAGTTTTTTTTCCCACGTACGTTTAGCAACATGAAAAGTCAGAGCTGCGGGCAAGTAATTATTTGTGGCTGACTTACCATGTTTTGCAACTGGAATAATTACTGACTGTTTCCAAGTGGCTAGCATGGTACCATCCGTCCAAATCTTTTAGAATGATTTTAGTAAAAGGGGATAAAGTTTCCTGGCAAATGTTTTAGTGTTTCATTTAAAGCAGCATCTAAACCAGCTGATGACGTTTTGTTACCTGTTGCAGAAATGGAATCCGGTACGTCTTGTGTGGTTATGGGTGCATTCGTGTAATGATCATTATTTGAAATTGGTTTATCAAAAAGTTTCGTTTTTTACTTCTTTTTCCCCGATGATGTTTGCATTCTTGTGAAGGACGTTTTGGGTGCAGTGTCTTTGACAACATTTCAGTAAACGATTCTGCGTTTTCAGGTGAAGTAGGGAACTTCTTATTTTCTATATAATGGGTATCTTTGAAAGATTTGAAAATTATTCCATATCTTTTGAATGTCCTTATGATATGAAACGTCTATCGTACAGAACGTTGCGAATATACCTGCTTTGCTTTTACTATAATTCTATTAGAGTGTGCCTTTACTCTTTTCATTTCTGTGCGATTCTCTTTACTTTTGTCTCTAATGTATTGTTTGTATTTGATTTTCTTTAGAGCTACAGCTTTTTTCGCAATCTTCAGTCCACCATATATTACCAGTATGATGTGTTTTGTTTTACGTTATTACATTTTGGGATGCAACTATTTGCGTCCGAAAGTATCATATTATGTAATATTGAATACGAAGTATTTGTATCCGCTCCATTCCCACAAATATTCGCTATATTTATTTCCAGAAGAAGAGCTTTGAATTTAACCCAGCATGCAAATCGAACGCCTTCTTCCTTGCGCTGAATCTCTGAAGCGATCAAAGCTAAGTGAATTTTCGTTGTTCTATTCGTTTGTGTCTTACCTGAAGAAGACCTGAGAGGTCGAAACGCGTTGTGTTTTGTGTCTTGTGACTCGTTTGTCCACGTTTCTCTGGGCGGTTCGCTGATATTTATTTAAGATTTGTTCAGATTTCCGCCTGCAGTCGTCTCACTTTGCAACTAGAACACATTTTAAGTTTAAAGTGGGCCAGTATTGCCTTTTGTTGGGTTTCTTCACATATTTGATTGTATTAAAATGACTGTGCTAATAGAGCCGCAAAAAAATTGAGATGCAAGGGAAGACAGGGAATCTATAGAAAAATAAGCATTCCACATTATCCGTTACAGAGAGGTGTCATTTACTGGAGCAAGCATCGTGGAACAAAGTTCCAAAATCTCTCCATAGGGAGGAGAAATTCTCCTCTATCTTAATGAATTCCGATGAGATGGCAAGCAAATTAGCTGTGAATTATAGAAACATTTTAAAATGTAGACACATTACTTCGCTGTCTTTTAGGATAAAGCTTAATGCCTTCAAAACAAAATTCAGCAAGAATGTTAAATTTTGTGTGTGGTGAACAAATTTCAAACAAACACATTCTTCTGGAATTCTCGGATATAGAGACCTATTTCATCGGCTGTTACTGAATGTTCTCTTGAAAGCATCCTGGAGAACTTTACTTTGTTGTTTACTTTTGCAAACTGTTTACTGCACAGTCATATGGGACATTTGTTAGTCTTATGATTCACAATAGTTATTTAACACTGGTTTTCCCGTACCTTTTTATTGTATTGTAAAGATTGTAAAGATGCCTTTTTTTTATAATTGCAAGATAGCCCACCCTTCCACCCCCTCTTGATGCTCCCTCTCTTCATATCCTTTCTCTTCGTCTAATATCTCTTAATGTGGAAAAGACATTAAACTGAAGACAACGACAGCAGCAGCAGCAGCAGCAGCAGCAGCAACAACAACAAGAACAACAGCAACAACAAGAACAACAACAACACACACACGCACACGTACCATTGCGTTTGAGAGCACCATGTAGTGCAGACTAATCAAGACTAAAGTGTTTAGTTTGATTTGATTGGCACTGCTAATGTAAAGTAAACGAGCACATGCATTGACCTTTTAATTTTCATTTTCAACGATTCACCTCTCTCACAGATTTGATAGCAGTGATGAAAACCCCAGGGAGGATTTCTTCCAGCAGAAAATGAAATACTTCCAGCTGGTTTTTGTTTCGTATATTTGTTATGTTTTAGAGATTTTGCCAGACAGAGGTCTGTTGTACAATGTACAATAATTGTAGACGATGTGCCTTTGATAAGTGCCGTTGTCTTTATTTTCCATTTACTCTGATTTGGTCTTTATAGGATGAGAACACCTTATGTGGCAATATTTAAGCTGAAAAGGGTTTTTTTTTTGCCTTGAATAATTTCTGATGTACATTTGTACATTAATTCTTCTGTCATTGTGCGCATGCTTGGTGTATGAGTCATTCTGCTAACTCTTTAAGAGAGATGTCAACACTTGTTCTGCATGTCTTTGTGTGTGATGCGTGAATGGATGACCCAAGAAGCAAAAATTTTTGAGTGATGAGCATGTGCCTTTCTTGCTTAATATTTACTGCATACGTTATGTTGTGTTTTTACGAACTGTTTTTAGATTCTCTAGTTCAGAATATAGTTCCAAAGAATAATTTAGTGTCGGATTAGTCTGCAGTTTGCTAGAGAGAAGTGTCCAATCTCTGTAAACAGACTTCACATGGGCATGCTGTAGGAAAACTCTAAGTGGAGTGGGAGCCTTTGTGGGTGGATAGAATCATTGTGAGGTAGAAAAGCAGACCCCATGTACGACATGAACGTAGTCCAGTTTAGAAAACACTGAAGCCGTGTACACGTGGAAGAGAATTTGTCAGTCCACACCCTAGATTGTGAAGTCCACAGCTTGACTTCAAGAACATTTTGGTATGAGCTTTTTGTACGCTGAATATGACCCAAGAGTTTAATTTTGGGTCCAGAAATCTGAAGTCTATCAGAGCCTTTTTTCTGTACCCGTTTTGCATGTAGAAAGCAATTTCAAGAATCGTAAAGTGTGTCGACTGAATTTCAGATGTAGTGAAGCTGAAGCCATTGTCTTCTGCTCACGGTTGGATTTTATCCACGTGTGACTTGACCTGGCACTGTAAACATTTTATTGTTCGTTTGTTTTTGTTCTGTTGGTTTCGGGTTTGGCA
>JADBJO010003182.1:230000-242500 GCA_016801955.1 Conus betulinus | reverse complement strand
CACCAGACTCCGCACACATCACGTGGTGGTAGGAGCCGAGGTCGAGGCAGAGGCAGAGGCACGGGACTGAGAGAGCAGTCACTGTGTCAGTGTGGGCAGTGTGGCAGTACACACGTCCAAGGAAGATGCCCTGCAAGAGGAAAAACATGCCGTAAGTGCGGCAAGAAGAATCATTTCATGAAGGTCTGCCGTAGTGTCAGGGAGGTTCGAAAAGAGTCTGAAGAAGAGTTCAACATTGATTCATCAAAAGTGGCCGATGATAAGTCGAAACCATGGGTTTGAAACTCAAAATACGGGAAACCATCGTGCCATTCAAGATTGATACAGGTGCAGACATCACTATTATCAGTGACAGAACATTCCGACAACTGAAGAATAAGCCAGAACTTAAGAAATCCAGAATTCTCTCACACTCCCCCGGAGGGAAGCTTTCAGTAGCAAGGGAGTTCCATGCCAGCACAAAAGTGAAAAACAAAGCCTACAAGTTCAAGGTGATCGTTGTGAAAAACAGTTTGTAACAACCTGCTTAGCAGAAAGGCAGCGGTCACGATGGGGCTAGTGTCACTTGCCACCAGAGACATAGATGAGATTTTCGGCACGACAGGTCTCATGAAGACGGAGCCAGTTCACATCCACCTCAAGCAGGGGGCCAAGCCATACAGTGTGCCGGCGGCCAGGAGAGTACCATTCCCACTACAGAAAAAAGTAGGGAGGAACTGGACCGTATGGAGAAGGCAGGAATAATTCAGCTGGTCACAGAACCAACAGATTGGTGCGCTCCCATGGTGCCAGTGGTAAAGCCAAATGGGAAGGTGAGACTATGTAGACTACAAACAGTTGAACACAGTGGTGAAGAGACCAAGATGCATGCTTCCTAATCTGGACGACATTGCGCCGAAGATGGCTGGGTCAACCATCTTCTCCACTCTTGATGCAGTGTCGGGTTTCTTCCAGATCCTGATACAGGACGAGAGCAGGCAGGCTGCTGACAACATTCATCACTCCTTATGGGAGATATTGTTACACACGTGTGCCAATGGGTATCTCTCTCAGACCAGAGTGTTTCCAGACAAAGATGAAGGAAGTCCTGGAAGGCCTAGAGGGCTGCGAGGCGATCATGGACGACACAATCGTCTACGGAAAGACATTGGAGGAGCATGACATTCGCTTGAAAGCTGTGCTAGACAGAATTGAACAGTCAGGACTCAAACTGAACAAAGCAAAGTGCCAATTCAGACAGAAGAAAAGTCAAGTTTTTTCAGGCACGTAGTCAGTGAGGACGGGATCGAGCCTGATCAGCGCGAAAGTCAGTGCCATCAAGGACATGCCACCACCCCAAAATCAGTCGTAGCAGAGGACAGTGTGCGGCATGTTCAACTATCTGACAGGATTCGTGAAAAACATGGCAGACACTCTGAAGCCTGTGACTGAATTACTGAAGAAGGATCGAGTGTTCAGTTGGGGCCCAGAACAACAGAAAGCATTTGATGCTGTGAAAGAACTGATAGGCAACGCAGGAGCCAGAGCGTTCTATGATCCCAAAGCTAGAGACTGTTGTGAGTGCAGACAGTAGCAGCTATGGTCTAGGAGCATGTTTGATGCAGAAATGTGGACATAGACTGTTTCCCATTGCATTCGCGTCAAGAACATTGAGTGAGGCAGAGAAGCGCTATGCGCAAATTGAAAAGGAATGCTTAGCGTCAGTGTGGGCCTGTGAGAAATTCGCAAATATCTGATTGGCCTGGACAAATTTGAACTGCAAACGGACCACAAACCATTGGTCCCACTCATGAAGTCAAAGGACATTGATCAAGCTCCAATTTGCTGTCAGAGCTGTTAATGAGACTTCTGAGGTTCAACTTTGAAGTTGTGCATGTTCCAGGTAAGAGCATCGTTGTAGCCGACGCTCTCAGCAGACAGCCTGTTGCATACTGCAGCAGACGAAGAAATGGAGACCGAATCTTACGTGAAAGCGTACGTTGATTCAGTGACGTCGTCGTATTTCCTGTGACTGACCAGAGACTGGAGAAGCTGAAGTCAGAGACTGTACATGACATAGAGCTTCAACAGGTGGGCAGCTACGTTTGCAACGGGTGGCCAAAGACAGTTTCCACTCAGCTGCAGGCGTATCAGCAAGCACAAGGGGAGCTATCTCTCATAGATGGCTTGCTAGTGCATGGAAGACGGATTGTTGTTCCAGCAAGACAACGTCAGCACATCCTTGAGAAACTGCATGAATCTCATCAAGGAATTCACAAGTGCCAGGAGAGAGCACTACTTTCTGTTTGGTGGCCAGGTCTCCGGCGAGATATCAAAGACTACATAAACAAGTGCAGAGAATGCAGGGAAAACAGGCCAGCGCAACGCAATGAGCCACTTCGTCCTACTGAGCTACCTGAGCGTCCATGGCAGAAACTTGGAGCAGACATTCTCACACATCAAGATAACGACTATCTGGTAGTTGTTGATTATTACTCCAGGTGGCTAGAAATAGTCCGCCTACACAGCAAAACAGCAGAAACTGTCATAGGGAAGTTCCGTGGCGTTTTCAAAACTCTCATGGGATTCCAGATGTGGTTGTGTCAGATCACCAACCTTTCCTTTGTCGTCAGTTTCGTGATTTTGCGCGGAAATTCGGCTTCACGCAACAAGCCAGCAGTCCTGCATTCCCTCAAGCCAACGGCGAAGCAGAATCAGCCGTGAAAATCGCCAAGAAAATTCTGAGCCAGCCTGAACCAGACATTGCACTGTTGAATTACAGGGCGACTTCACACTCTAGCACCGGGGCCAGTCCTGCCAGAGTGTTGATGGGAAGAGAGCTGAAAACTAAGGTTCCAGTTCTCCCAGACGTTCTACAACCTAATCCGCTGAGGGACGCAGATGTGCGAGCAGCAGACGAGAAAACCAAGCGTGCATATAAACTGAACTATGATCACAAGCATGGTGCAGTCAGTCTCCCAGTGCTGAAAACAGGAGATCCAGTATTGATAAAACTGACAATGAGAGAAAATGGGAGGCCCAAGGAACTGTTGTCGCAGCAGATCCGGAAAATCGCACTTACCTGGTCAACTCACCAGCAGGTGTCCTTTGACGCAACCGTAAACACCTGCAGTCGCTGCCAAAGGAATCCAGCGGAGGTGTGCCAGCCAGCGGAGGTGTGCCAGCCAGTGGCAGTCCGCCAGCAAGCAACGACGATGGGGACCAGATCAACATCCCTCAGCAGTGCCAGCACCACCGTCTCCACAACCTTCACCTCCATCCCAGTCAACTAACTATAACACCAGATCCAGCCGTGGTTACATCGCAAGGAAACCGCAACGTTTCCGGGAGGAAGAGGAAGGATCACGACATAAATTTTCTTTTTTTTTTTAGCTCTGTGTAGCTAGAGCTTTGCTTTATATTGCCAAGCTCAGTGTAGTTGGAGCTTGTGCAATTGATGGCCTTTTAGGTTTTCTGCAAGCTCGGTGTAGTTGGAGCTTTGCAGTATTTTATTTCAGTTTAAAGTTTAAGGCTCAGTGTAGAGAGAGCCATTTGCATTTGTTTAAGCCAGGTGGAGTTCATTTCATTTCTGTGGAAGAAGTATTTTCAACCTTCAGTTTGTTTAATACGTGTGAATGATTAACTTTACGGTGCTGATCCGGATGAAGCTAAATTATGTTTTGTTTTCTTTTGTGTTTTTTTCTATCCAGTGCGTATAGAATTAAAAAAAAATTATTATATTGGAGTAATGAGAGGTATGAATGTGAGACTGGGCATGAAAGCGAATGACTGAAGTCTGACTGCGTTATAATACTTATACAGACTGTGTGAGCGAATGAAGTATGCATGCATGATGATTGCTGATCCTTTAGAAAGTTTAAATTGGAGAAAGTTTGAACTGAAATTTTATTTGTTCAGTTTCTGATATACTGTCAGCGTAGAAGATTCACAAACAAAACAGAGACAACGAAAATTAACGAGAACTTTATTTCTTTTGAAAAAAAAAAAAAAAAAAAAAAAAAAAAAAAGGAAAGATGTTCCGGACTGTAATCTATTTATAGATATTACATCACTGGTCATATTTATAATATGTAAATGGGAGAGAACCTGGATATGAACGTTTGGGGCGACGCAGCCATGTTAGAGAAATAAAGAAAAGTTCAACTCTCGACATGTGTTAATGCGTATCATGTTGTAGGAACCCATACACAAACGCACACACAGGTTCAGAAATTGATTCCGAATCTCGAACTCTATCACACAGATTTACTGACATTGTTATCATAAATGAAGTTTAAAAAGAAGCGTAATAGAGTAAACAACTCAAACTCCACTAGTATCTGGTATTGGCTCTATATACTGACAATTAAGTTGTTTGTTGGATTTTATCTTGTGACGAATTAAGATGATCCTTTTCCACCAGAACAAGATTTTCAATTAAAGAAACAATACAAATTCTGGACTGTGAACTAGGACAAACTCAGCGCCTCCCTTTATCTGAACATAGTTTATTGACTGAGATTTTTCGGTCGAAAAAGTCTTCAAAGTCGAAAGAATGATTATTGTTTGCTCTAAAACTTTTAAAGGGTGCAAACGAAGTTTTCGCGTTGACGGAAAAAACACAAACACTTTGCTGGCCATCAACCAAGAGCATCTTGAATTATGAGCAGATCGTGAGGATTCATGTAACATTTTTAAAAGTTGATGATAAGAAATTGCCGCTGCCGTTATGCTGCCCGTGGCATGGTAAAGAACGTTTTGCTCGCGTATCATTCTGTTTGAAAACTCGGTTTTCCATTGCCACACGGCTAATTTTTTTTCGCTGACACCCACTCTCAAAGAGAAGTTACTGTGCATAAGCATTACACTTCCAGCTTCCTGCTTTTACGGGTCCACCCAAAATTGAAAATGATAATAGTGGTGAAAACATTCTAGTAAGGGTTTTTTCTTGACGCAAATGTAGTTTTTGCAGCTGAAATGGTCATCACTGCAATTTGAGATTTTAATGGACAAAGATTTGTCTGGATGTGTATACAGATAACCAAAATAATGGACCACTGATAAGTTGTGTTCTTCTTCTGTTTGTAGAAAAATTAGTTCGATTTTTCTACTGGACTCAGACCAAGAAGAAAATAATGTATGAGTATTGAACAAGTTTTGATTTATTTATTCTGCAGTTATTGGTGTGAGCGAGTTAGGAGTATATGAGCAATGCTTGTAACTTTTTTTTTTTTTAAGGGAGCTATCTCTATAAATGTGGTGCAGATCTCTTCTCCTCTGTGTCTGTGCTAGGGAATTGCAAGGTGCATTGCTTTAGAGTGGTGGGCATGTATCTTCCTTGTTTATTATTCACTGTTTACGTTACCTTGTTTTTACGTACTGTACTGTTTTGCATAGATCCAAGGGGCTCTTAAATTTGATATCATCATAGACTTTTTAATCAGGGGGTTGCCACGGCATTTTCTTTATGCCAGAAAGCATGATGCACGTGGTTTCAACTTTGAACAAATTGTTGATTAAAAAAAAATTCTATCTATTTATACTATGATCTCATTCTTTTTCAGTTGTTTATTTATCTATTATGTATTATTTTAATTGATTTTCTTTTTTTTTAACAATATGTTTTTATCTATTTTATTTGTTTTTCTTTTCTTGAATTTCTTTATCAGATTATTATAAAAATGTATTTTCTAAATATATTTCTGTATCATGCTTTTATTACCTTTACCTTCACAATGGTTGTTAGCAGTATCATCAGTAATACTATTGTTAGCATGGATCCTACCATCACTAGCACTAAGACTGTTGCTACAGCAACCATGCTGTTTAAGAATCCTCTAACCCACTCTCCTTTCTCTCCCATACTACAACTGCTATTGCCTATTGCCTTAAAAGTAGTAGTAATCCGGCCTCAATTTATTATTCCAATATTTTGACCTTTATTAGTATTCCTATCAGTAATACAATTTATCATCATAACTACCTTGACTCACACATTATCTCCCTTCTAACAGCCTCGTTTTCATTCAACGCTTCCCTGGCGCTGAAGAGATCAAAGCTAAGTAACAAACTCGTTCATTTTCAAAGTCCTATTTGTTTGTGTCTTGCCTGAAGAAGACCTAAGAGGTCGAACGCATCGTGTTTTTTGTCTTGTGACTCGTTTGTCCATGTTTCTCTTGGCGGTTGGCAAACATTTTTATTTAAGATCTGTTTGACCAAACAGTTAACCATTATGCGAGGTTTCCTGGAACGGCATTGCTCTTTAGGACTGATGACATCGGTTTTGAGTTTCAGCAGTTCCTTTTCTCTCTCTCCTCTTAGAACACAAGTACGTACAGGCCCCTCTATCATTCCTAACTCGCGGCGCTACCTACCGTCAATCAGTTCAAAAGGCAGTGGAAGGACCACAAAATAAATGACAACAGAACCCAATTAAAAAAAAAAAAAAAAAGGGGGGGGGGGGGGGGGTGGGTGAGGGGGGAGGGGTATGTGATAGTATGTGTGTGTGTGTGTGTGTGTGGGGGGGGGGGGGGGGGGGGGGGGGTGCAGGCGATGTGGGTGGGTGGGTGGGTGCGAGCGCGTGCATGCGCATGCTTGTGTGCGTGCATGTGCGGTGGGGGGGGGGGGGGGGGGGGGGGGGGGGGGGGGGGGGGGGAGAACGGGGGGGGGGGGGGGGGGGTTAGTTATTTTGCTTATGGTATTCGACCAGAAATCAATCCAGTAACTACTACAACAATCACTACTACTATTGCTACTGCTACTATACCAAAAAATAGTACATGATTCCAAGTATCTCGCGTCATGTGCGCTCTCGAATCCATACGACATAAAATCACTGCTTCAAAACAATAACCTTGAGTAATCAGTGAATATAAAATCAACACTGGTGAATAGGTACATCCTTCCGATGACACAACAACAGCAACATAACTTTAAGGTAAGTTGAGAGAAAAAAAAACACACACAGAAAAAAGCTTGAAAAAACGTTTAGTGTATCCCTCAGTTTGAAGTGTCACACCTCAACCGATGTAATTCACACATCCAATAAACATCGACTATCTTTGTTGCTATTACTGTCTCAACAACATGTGCAAGTGTGCGCGAGCGTGTGTATGCGAGAGAGAGAGAGAGAGAGAGAGAGAGAGAGAGAGAGAGAGAGAGACTGAGAGAGAGACAGAGAGGGTGTGTGTGTGTAAGTGCATGTGCTTGCGTGGGTGAGTGCGCAATAAATAAAGCCCATCTGGGTCGATGTTCTCTCATCCCAGCCCTCTCAGTAATTAGCTATCAACTTTTTACAACAAGCTGTGATTAGAAAATCAACAAATAAATACATGTAAAGCAAAAAAATAAAAAACTACTGCTAAGGACGCAGATCCCCCACAAAAAGAAAAAAAAAACTATTGGGTAAACTGAAAAAGTCACATGCAGACTCGAAACCAGAGAGACATTCATTTTGGTGCATATTTCCGTTTGAAATAGCGTACACATCAGCCACAGAGAGAGAGAGAGAGAGAGAGAGAGAGAGAGAGAGAGAGAGAGAGAGAGAGAGAGAGAGAGGGAGAAGGGGGGAGGCTGTTTTCTTTTCTTTCTTTTTATTTTCAGAGGGTAATGGAATAAGCATCACTGCTTTTTTTCATCCAGCCCTCCGGGGCCAAAAGAAATTTAGGAAAGGAAAAAAGAAATATTAATTAATATAAAATAATGGAAAATCACTCTTAAATATGAAACATAAAAAATACAAAAGGACACAAAATCTATGTACAGAGGGAACACCGACAGAAGGTGTGGGAGACGGTAGGGGTGGGAGTGGGATGGGGTGGGATGGGGGACAATTAAGAGTGAGAGGAGGGGGGATGGAAAAGAATAGAAAGAACTAATAAGGAAAATGAAACATTTACACAGAACAGTTATTGGTACATCTTTGGGTAAAGTGGTGTAAGATCAGACAGATACATCAAGTACGTAAAAAGATTGGATTTAAACTTACTAGTGTTTGGTTCGTTTTTTAATTTTTCTGGGATATTATTCCACAGCCAGCCCCCAGAATAAGCAAGGCTTGATTTGCATAAATTAATTGATGGGAAAGGGAGATTTATTTTATGCGAATGACGATGAACATTAGAAGTAAATATATTCATTAAATAGGAAGGAGCACCGCCGTGTAGTATTTTATGCATAAAGAGTGCTTTATTGTACAATAGTTTGGTCTTGAATGGAAGGATACCTGCTCGTTCATAATCAGGGTGCCCTAGCGAGGGTTTATCAATTGTTATTTTGACAGCTCTCTTGTATATACTAGTCAATCAATGGTTTAAGCAACTTATTGCTAGCTAAATCCCAGAGTGTCGAGGCATAGTCAATATTTGGTTGAATATAAGATTGAAAAAATAATTTTCTGGTGTGATAATCTAAAAAGTTTTTTATTTTCCTGAGCTGATACAGTTTTTACGGCAAGATTTTTGGAAAGAAGTTCTAAATGCTTCGACCAAGATAGGTTGTTGTCGATTGCTATTCCTAAGACTCTGTGATTTGAAACCTCTTTGATGTTTTCGTTTCGTTACCGATATAAAGGATTGGCAAGTTTTCGGTTACATTTTGACGTTTTTGCTTGTTGTAATCAACATGAATTTTTCGTTTTTTGAGGATGCAGAGACATGTGATTGAGTTGTGTCCATTTAACGAGAAGGTTGATATTTTTCTGAATATCAAGGTAGACTTGCTGAGCATTAGAATTATTAGTGTCAATAGTAGTATCATCGGCAAACATTTCACAATGAGAAGTCAAGGTTAATGGTAATCATTAATATAGAATAAGAAGAGCAGTGGACCAAGGACCGAGCCTTGTGGCACACCAAAGTTATTGGGAATCAAAGTAGAATAACAATCATTTAATAAAAAACTAACTGTTGCTGTTGGAAAGGAAGGATGAAATGAGTTTTAGAGTGTCGGAAGTTAGTCGATAAATAATTAACTTTCTGAGCAAAAGTTCATGATTAATGACATCGAAAGCTTTAGCAAAATCCACGAAGAGTACTCCGGAAAAGTGTTTGTTGTTTATGTTTGAAAGCCATCGATCAACTATCTTAGTAAGAGCTGTTTGACAAGAATGATTCTCTCTAAATCCGGATTGATTAGGGTGTAGTAGATCGAATTTTTTTACATGAGAAAGAAGACACTTTTTTATGTGTTGTTCTAATGGTTTTGAAAGAACTGATAGAATAGAGATAGGTCGATAGTTAGAAGGATCAGACATATTTCCTGATTTGTACAATGGTATGACTTTAGCTTGTTTAAAAGCATCAGGAAAGCAATGCTTATCAATGCAGAGATTATAAATATATGTGAGAGTTTCTGCTATAACAGATGCTGATAGCTTAAGAATTTTCCCGTCAATTCCATCAATTCCACGAGTTGCTGTCTGTTTTAACTGTCTAAGGAAGAGAAAACTTCGTGGACATTCATGGCACTTATATCCAAAGCTGAATGGATGTTCTTCTGGTGGTGACAGTATTTCCGTAATTCTTGTAGATCGTTACTTTTTGATTCATCGTTTCGTATGATTTGATTTGCTATACTTGCAAAATGGGCGTTCAGTTCACTTGCAGATATGTCTTTTGTTAAGTTTAATACAGGGTCAGAATTTTTCTTGGTTAAGCCATGTATAGCTTTCCAAATAGATTTACTGTCTTTCTTTCTATTAATTAGGTCCAAG
Organism: Conus betulinus; assembly: GCA_016801955.1. Classification (NCBI taxonomy): domain Eukaryota; kingdom Metazoa; phylum Mollusca; class Gastropoda; order Neogastropoda; family Conidae; genus Conus; species Conus betulinus. Next base: position 232,809 of record JADBJO010003182.1, on the reverse strand, counting down.
AAATATTTCCTTTTCTCTGATCGTATTAGGGAGGTCACCTTATTTCTGTACTTTTTTGAATTCTTCGCGCGAGAGCCATTTTTTAACAGATAATCCCTTTGATATATAGTGTCCTGTATTTCTTTTGTAAGCCAAGGTGGTTTCATCCGATGTTTTACTCTCTTAGTTTGAAGAGGGGCATGCTTATTGTATACGTCATGGAAGATGTTATACCATACTTGCAGAGCTTGATTGGGGTCAGTATGCTGATACACGTCATTTAAAGGGGAATTTAAAAGATCTGAGAGAAATTTTTTCACGATCAAATTTTGAAAAGTTCCTGAATGTAATCGTTTTATGATTTAACTTGGGTATTTTGACACCCTTTTTGGTCCACGTAAAACAAATCGGAAAAATGGTCACTGCAGCCATAAACAGGAGCAACTGATTCTATTATTGTTTCTGAATTGGTAACATATATATGATCTATTAATGTTTCAGAAGAATTGGTTACACGGGTAGCTGATTTTATTAATTGTGTCAAACCAAATGATTCAAAAGTTTGAGTCCAGTGATTATCAGTTTTGAATAAATCAATATTAAAATCACCTAATATTATGACATCTTTGTAATTATCATTAGCATTTTCCAAACATTGAAATAAAAGCGGTCGATCCAGTCGACATGTTCGGCTGATTCCTGTACAGAAAACATAGAGGTATGGGCTTGTTATACTTCAGTTGTATTTCGATCCAAATAGTTTCTACGTGATGCTGTTCAAGGTAATCAATTCTTCAACTTTAAATTGACTGATGGACATACACTATTATGCCAGTTTCTCCTTTCTGAATGGGGTCTTTACGAATTATATTATAGCCTGGAACTGAAAGGTCACTATTAGATATGAAAGGAGATAAATGGGATTCTGAAAAACCAAATATGTGAAAATGTTTGCCCAAATTTGATAATATGGATGATATTTCAGTAATCTTGTTTATAACATGATTAATATTTAGATGCCCCACTCTAAGTCCATCCTCGGTTAGCCAAGGGTTACCACGTTCTGACATTATACAGGCCAACAAGGAAAACACGATCCACTGTACAAGTGAGAAAAAATACAAAGATCAGTGAATACTGTAACGCAAACAACAATACAATTTCAAAGCAGCAGAGAGAGAGAGAGAGAGAGAGAGAGAGAGAGTGTGTGTGTGTGTGTGTGTGTGTGTGTGTGTGTGTGTGTGTGTGTGTGTGTGTGTGTGTGTGTGAACCTTGGAAACACTCGCTCAATTTGAAAATGACAACACACCGTGAATTGGTACATCCTCCCTAAAACACAACAACAACATAACTATGAGGTAAGTTGGAAAATAAATACACAGAAAAAGCTTGAGAAAACGTTTAGTGTATCCCTCAGTTTGAAGTGTCACACCTCAACCAATGCAATTCACACATCAAATAAACATTGACTATCTTTGTTTGCTATTCCTGTCTCAACAACAAATTATGCATGTATTCACACAGAATTTGTAAGCAATGACCATGAGTGTGTGTATGTGCAACTGTGCGCGAGCGTGTGTGCGAGAGAGAGAGAGAGAGAGAGAGAGAGAGAGAGAGAGAGAGAGAGAGAGAGAGACAGACAGACAGACAGACAGACACAGACAGAGAAGAGAGACAGAGACAGAGAGAGACAGAGAGAGACAGAGAGACAAAGACAGTGTCACGCACAGACATTCAAGGGACATAATTGCGCATATTGTAAGGTGGAGTTATTGCAGCGGTCAGTTCTTTCTTTTTTTGCGTTTTGGTCGAGTCATTGTTGGTAGGTGATCGACCAAAAAGGGTGAAGTTTGTGCCTATATTTGGCTGTATCCATTCTTGTGATTTTTTTGTGGTCTGTTGCCTTGGTGATTTATGGGTGATTGGTTGATCAACTATTGGAGATTAGTGCCTGTATATGGTTGTGTCCACATTTGGTCTTGTGTACAAGCTGTTGGTGGTTATCGATTGATGATTGGAGGGATTCATAATCTAGAGTCTGTGCCGATGCACAGTTGTTCCCATATTGGGAAGTGTGGTCTCGTCACCCTAGGTGAATTATTGCTGATTGGTCTTCTGCAAGTTGGTGTTTTGAGTCTGTATACGACTGTCGCTATCAATGTCCCTATCTGGAGTTTGTCGTGCCGTTCCCTGGGCAACATATTGATGACTGGTCGAAGTCAGGTGTGGCCTTGTCAGTTTCATGGTGTCTGTCAACTCTAAGTGTCGTCTGTTTTTTTGACTGTCTGATTCAGTTGTTTGCGACTCCTGGCTCGAGACGGAGGTCTTCTTCTGATCCAGCGGCGTTTGGGGAGGCAGTTTGCCACTTTGTTTAGTGGGCTGCCAGGAAACCCATCGGTGTGTCCTTGTGACAGCTCGGGATTCCAAGAAGAAGTTATCGGTGTGTCGGTGTCTGCCACCAGTGTCCACGCCTTCAAGGGAGCGAGGGATTCCCCGGTCTGGAGCTGCTCTGGCAGGTGTTTGTCCTGTATTGTCTTTGTTGGTCATCGTAACTCCGGTGAGAAGTGTAGGGCAGATTGTTCATTGAAGAAGGGAGTTGGAGGTAGATGATTCTGGATCGAAACGCGTCGTTTGTACACAGGCGAAATGTGAGAAGCGCGATTCAGTTTAGTGTTAAAAAAAAAACAAAAAAAAAAAAAACAGAGGAACTACGGGGCCGTAAATCGCGCCGGCTCGTAGACAAGGGGGAAGGAGTGAGAGGGAGGTGACATATGCTTGACGCGCGCTACTATTTTCGGCGAGAGGTTATCGTCATGCGCGCGCGCGCGCG
>JADBJO010003182.1:217500-225000 GCA_016801955.1 Conus betulinus | reverse complement strand
TGAGCCTTCAGCGAGCTTATAGTCTCCAAGGGGGAAGACAATCTCCAATAGTATATATATATATATATATATATATATATATATATATATATAGAGAGAGAGAGAGAGAGAGAGAGAGAGAGAGAGAGAGAGAGAGAGAGAGAGAGAGAGAGGAGATAGATAGGTAGGCAGGTAGTTAGGTAGGCATGTTGGTAGGTAGGCAGGTAGATAGGTAGCCAGCTAGCTGGCTAGCTAGGTGTGTGTGTAGTGTGTATGTGTGTGTGTGTGTGTGTGTGTGTGTGTGTGTGTGTGTGTGTGTGTGTGTGTGTGTGATCTTGTCAAGAGATTTCTATCAGAAGAGTGTCTGGGTCTGAAGCTGCTGCAGCTCATTCATGATTATATTCTGGTACCTACTGACGCTCATGCACGTCCCAACGTGTCTAAAACAGCAAGGCAACAGACACTTTAAAATATTGACATCATGATGACGTTATGCATCAAACACAAATCATCAAACATTTGTACATGGCCAGCATTAGGCAAACACTTTATTTGTTTAATACATTGGTTATTTTTCTGCTTCAGAGCAGCAGGTGTCCCCAGATTATCGAAAAAATCAAGCATGTGATACAGGCTAGTGAAGAGTTTGACCTTCACAGTATCAAGGTGAGCGGTGCTAAAGGCTAAAGAAGAGAGAGCGCGGGAGGGGGGGGGGGAGGGGGGGGTTAAAGTGGGATAGGGAGGGGTTTGGTTGGCAAGACAAGTTTCTTTTTTTCACACCGGATATCAAATATCACTGGTTTGCAGCCTAAGGTTTTTGACATGTTTTGAGCCAATCAGCTGTTGAATGTGAATGTTTCCTTCTATGAGCTCTGCATGTGAGTTTTGGAGGCAGGCTTACACTATGTTTGTTACAATATAATGTGTCCACTACATTCATTCTATCAATGTCCTTCGGGAACGATCCTTCATTGTCCTGTGGTGGTATTTTCAGTTTTTACCCATAAGCGTGGTTCTTAAGGGGTATCAAATAAAAATGCCGGTGACAGCACACGTTCAGACTCTTTCCTGTGTTAGTGTGAGGGGACACTTGCTTGGTCAAAGTTTTTGCTTCTGAAGTGCATTTAAGCATAATTTTCCGCCGTTTGTGTGCCATTTAAACGAAACATGTCATAATTGAAGTTATGTGACTTTTGTGTTGCAGAATTCTTTAGCTCTCTGTTTTCTTCTCTCCAGCTGTTCAACAACTGGATCTGATCTTTGTCTAAATGATATACTCGGAGATGTATCATTTTTTGCAACATGAAACGAAGATGTTAATATTTCTATTCCCTGATGCAGCAACCCAGCAGAATTCATCTTAAAACTGGTGGCCTGTCCCCTCCCCCCCTTCCCACTGTCATCTCCCCCCCCTTTTCTTGAAAGAAAAAGGTACACACAACGATTATATGCATTTTTCTTGCATTTGAAGAAAAGCAAAAATATAAACTTACTGCTTTTTTTTTTTAGCTGTCAACACTGGCTTCTTATGTTTCAGTTTCTTGTGGGTAGGTGGAGAAGTCAGTCAGTCAGTCAGTCAGTCAGTCAGTCAGTCATTCCCCTGACCGCTGGGGTCGTTGGGGGTGGGGGTGGGGGTGGGGGGGGGGGGGTGGGGGGGGGGGAACGTGATGAGGCAGCCGTCGTTTCTCTCCAGGCTCTTATGTAGGTGACTGTCGTGAGGAGATCTGGCATGGTCATTTTGGTCCAGTCCTTTATATTGTCGGACCAGCTCTTTCTCAGCCGTCCTCGTCTGCGCCCTCCTTTACGGTACCTTGAAGGATGAGTTTAGAGAGAGGGTGCTGTGAGGAACGACGTGGCCAAACCATGCCATCTTCCGTCGTTTGACGGTTGCCAGAAGTGGTTCGTGTGGGCCCCAGCTAGGTTAGTGACCAGGTTCCGCACATAATCATTGGTCTTGTGTTCTTTGTAGGAGATGCGGAGTAGTTTCCTCAGGCACCTCAAATGGAGAAGTAGAGAGAAAGAGAAAGGGGATGCATGGGGATGGCTGCTTCTGAGGTATGGAACCTGCTTGTTTCCACACCAATGACACCGAAAATAACCAGAGACTTCAGTGAGACAGTTTCCATTGTTGCTACTTGGCGGGGAACGGGAAGGAACGGGCGATGGGAGGAAAAATATAGTTTTCTATGTTTTACGAGTTATACTGACAGAAACGTCCGCAAAACTCGATTAACAGAAGGCTGGACCTGTTCAGCAACTGTTCACTTGTCAGCAAGTACAAAAACCGAGGCATTATGCTCTGCAGGATAGAAGAATGTTGTTAAACCCCTTTTCGGCCATTCCTTGAGGGAAGATGTCACTGAACTATATCGGCCGTAAATCTGCGACAGATGTTTTAAGGTGGGAACTTTGCTGAGAAATTTAGAGAAACTTACACCGACTTATTTGTACGCTAATAACATACACGTTAAATGATATATGCAAAATATGGTAACAAATATCAAAAGTTAAATTCTGCCAGATCAACTTATTTAACTCCGCGTCTATCCAGCACAGGTGTAGATATGAATAAATGTACTGAGAAAAGTAGAACAAAGACAAAAACCATATCAATACAGTTTTTACACACAGACCTGAGTTAAAATATATGAACGTTTCTCGAACGCGAATTCGACGAACAGAAGCAGCAAGAGAGATTAATCAAAGAAGTCTCTCTTGATTTAATGATAACAGGTCCTTAAAAGCTGTAAGCACGCAATGGATTTTTTGTTTTCCCAAACTGATGAGAAAGTAATCCTTTTTTTTTAATGGAAAATCCGAATTTGGCACATCATGCAGTAAATCGCGATATATGTCTCACCAGAATATTGCACCATATGTGCTTGAGTTTACAGATGACGCGCATTTTGAACACACGCGGCTGTTGGTTATGATTTAAGAATATGAGACCAGATGTCTGATGGTGAAACGATCAGTGAATGAATTTTCCACCCACAGAAGGGAACAGTGGTCTATTGAGAAATCAGCAGGTTAGTACTAATCAGACTGCTGTAAAGATGGTGGAGCAAAGGAGGGAGAAATGAGAGTATGAGGAAGGACTGGCAACACACACACACACACACACACACACACACACACACACACACACACACACACACACTCACACACACACACACACACACACACACACACACACACACACACACACACACACGCGCGCGCGCGCACGCGCGCGCGCGCACACACACACATACACACTCACACACACACACACACACACACACACACACGCGCGCGCGCGCGCGCGCGCGCACACACACACACACACACACACACACACACACACACACACACACCACCACCACCACCACCACCACCACCACCATCACCATCATCAAGAAGAAGGAAGAAGAAGTTCGAGGAAGAGCGAGACAAGGTCAAAGGTGAAAGAAAGGTGTGTTGACAGCGCCCGTAGGGCACTTAACAACAACAACAACAACAACAAAACCGTAGTCATCGTTCTCTTAGAAATGACTTTTCTATGTTGTCTGTTACCGCAGTGCTGACTACAACATAGTGTAATAAGATTGGGCTGATACTGGTATCGTCATGGTCCTAGCCTTCAAAACTCACTCTGCACTTTTCATCCTAATGTTCTATGTATCCATCACATCCGATTCCATAAACAAATTGCCTCCCCTGTAAATACCAATGGTACAACAGTCACTTGTTGTGAGGGCTTCGGTCTTCTTTTGAATGCCAAAGTCAAATATTAAAAGTGAAAGTCACAATATTTCACACACACACACACACACACACACACACACACACACACACACACACACACAGTTCAAGATCTCTTCAGAGAAAGATAGTATCTATTTCGTATGAACAGCCTGTGAAAACTCCCAAAACCTTTATTATATGTCAGACTGGGGCTTTTTGTTTCCGTGAGGCTTACATGTCTACAACAGTTTGTCGACACACACCACTTGAGTTTAGTTAGCCATAAGTAAAGCTTTTTCTGTTACACCTGGGATTTTTTTTATATGGATTACACATTGTATCATATTCTTTTATAGCGTATAGATTTGAAGGTATTGCAGTTCTTATGAATCGATACTTTTTTCAAACAGTGGCACATCGAAACAGTTTACAAGTGATGAGAGAGAGAGAGAGAGAGAGAGAGAGAGAGAGAGAGAGAGAGAGAGAGAGAGAGAGAGAGAGTTTTGTGCCTGCCAGTAGTACAGCACACACACACACACACACACACACACACACACACACACACACACACACACACACACACACACGTCTTTAATTGTCAGTGCAAAAGCTGTATATCGAGGTTATCGACCAGAACAGTATGCCTCAAAATCAATTAAGAAGGCAAGTTACTATTCTGGTGGGAACCGTCGATATACGCCCGCACTTGTTGTTTAGCTTCCAAACATTTTCAAATTAAGCACAGACACGAAATATGTTTTTGCTTGTGTTCCGCAATGTCTTCATTTTGTTCATGAATTAAGCACACCTGTGTGTGAACATACTCTACTCTTTCTTACAGAAAGCGTGTTAATGCTGCGGATATCTAGGAATAGGTCACAGCGAACATTATAAGTGCAGCAGTGCAACGAGGGAGACGGACTTCTCCGCAAGTAGTAGTCAATGAACACTATAATTCAGAGGAATGTGAGTCACCCGAATGGGGAGTGAAGGCTTTTGCATATAAAAGTGTTAAAGTCCTCCTCAAATGGTAGTAGCAGAACTTTAGCTAGATTTTAAAGTCATGTTTGAATGCAGTTACAAGGGCATCACATGTGAAGAGGTGTTCAAATCAATCAAATAAAAATCATGCAATCAGTTGAGATTGATGTACAGACTTTTTGATATTTTTCGCCTTTTTCTTTTCAAAGAAAGTAAGAAATAGGTTAGAGAAAAAAAAAAAGACGTGGGTCAACTCAAGTTTAGTCCAGACACAGCGAAAAGTCACAGTTTGCCACAGCCGTTGATGCCATCAGGTTCAAGTACGCAATGAATGCAATTTATAAATGGGGAGCTGATCTTTTTTTTTTTTGTGGTAATGAAAAAAAAAAGTTGATGGAGATTGTTTTGCTTGGATTTTTTTTCCCTCATGATGACAGATATACGGGAGGCACCTCCTCCCATCAACGATCGCTACTTCCCTGCCCAGAGGTGGGATGGGCAGGCGGTTCCCCCCCCCCCCCCCCCCCCCCCCCCCCCCCCCGAACCACCAATCATCCCACCATACTGGTCCCAGGCTACAGCTGAGAGAGGACGTGAAGGTATCAGGTCTGCTGACTAATGGTCACACTTCTGCAAACTTTCTCCAAACCTCTTAGTCTCCTGTCATGAAATATTTCTGCATGAACTCAGATTTTTAAGACTCCGTCCTACCAGCCTAGGCAGAATCTATGGCAGCCTGACTCATCTAAATAATCAATGCGGCTAGCTACAGAACAGACCTGCAGTCTACCAGGCAAACTTACTTTCCTACACCCAACCACAACACTCCCCTCAGCTCTTATTTCGAGTTATCGTAGCACCTTAACTACAAAAATCATTCCATATATCCTTGTAATTTTACTGATGATCATGGCAGCAAAAACACAACAGTTCCATACCGCAAGGGCACTGATTCAGTTACTGTAACTGAACCACTGATTAACAGTAATTCTAATTGATTCATATCACCACATCGATCACAAAACTATCCTAAAATCACCAGCAGCCAGTTTTTTTCATTCAACAATAATTGTAGGGAAATTTCAGCGAAATTATGCGCCCCTGAGGGAGACATCTTCAGCCAGACCCCAGCCAGAAATCCAACCCCCAGGACTCATTGTCGTCACGAGACGCACGGGCCCGTGCCTACTAGAGGAACAACAAGAACATCATTCTTGTCTGCCATAGACCCTGTGTCACAATCAGACACAAAATGATGAAGTTGCAGGCCCCTCACACTGCCACGCAGAAGGCTTAAAGACGGCACGGCACTACAGGTAGACAACAAGTCTCTGCTGGCTTCAAGCGCACGCGTAGATCAAACCTCTGCAGACCAAAACCTCCTCCTTGACTGTAGACACACATCAATTGAACAGCTTTGATGGTCCAGCCGGAACGAACCAGCCCAAGTCTTATTTCACTCAGAGAAAAGAAAAAAAAAAAAAAAAAAACCTCAATAATTGGTCAAAATCACAAGTACAACCACAGAGGTCTGCCTGAAAATATAAACTTCCACTCTTCCCCGAGGCTGGAGACAACTCTCTCGAACACAGACGACCTCTCCTGGTGAAAAGAAACCACTTCCGGGATAGTCCAAACAGGGTAGTCGTCTGCTCGTAAAAAAAAAAAAAGAGAGAGAGAGAGATAGGAACGATACAAGGGAGAGAAAACGTCACAGAGACAGCTGAGAACGAGACACTGAACACGTCATATCAATGCATTAAAAGTGCTATTTTCAATGCCGTTGGTTACCTACGCTTATAGGAAGAGGAAGAGAGAAGAACTTCCGCTTACTGGCAGTGACCATTTTTGACCATGTTGATGACAAGGAGAAGAGAGAGAGAAGAGAGAGAGAGAGTGAGAGAGAGAGAGAGAGGAGAGAGAGAGAGAGAGAGAGAGAAGGGGAGTGAGAAGAGAGAGTCCAGGAGAGAGAGAGAGAGAGAGAGAGAGAGAGAGAGAGAGAGAGAGAGAGAGAGAGTTCACTGCCAGTCTCGGGCGCTCCCTTCCAACACACACACACACACACACACGCGCGCGCGCGCGCGCGCGCGTGCGTGCGTGCGCATGCGTGCACGGGAAGAGGGGGGATAACCTTGTTTGTTTCGATAATGGTGTTGATCTATTCATATTGCTCTCATTTCATATACCTCGCTCTTCAAAATCAAAAAGTGATTATGAAGTCTGTCTACTTGTAAAAACAGGGGGAAAAAAGAGAAAAGTTTCAGTTCTTAGTATCGAGTAAATGACACAAGAGACGATCTCTCTCTCTCTCTCTCTCTCTCTCTCTCTCTCTCTCTCTCTCTCTCTCACTCTCACTCACGCACATATTACCCCCATTTGGCCTCCTGAACTATGTCTGCACACAATGCCACTCAGCATCAGGCCTTACAGTCTCAGAGCTCTCTCTCTCTATATAATCTTCAGCTGGTGTAGATATTAGGTATTCAATCTATCCATTAAAAATGTCAAGCGAAATTACTCCACGTCAAAGATCTAGCATACGAATGGAAAAAAAAATCGCTGATTACTGAACATGCCTTATCAGGAATGCTTGCGCAACCATGCAAGGTGCACGTGCACGTGGAGGGTGTGGGTCCACTGCAGCATATGTCTTCTTCTATGTTGCTGACTTCATCATGACCTCTTCAAAATGTGTTTTTGTGTGTTCCTTAGTACTCATCTAAAATAATGCAATAATTTAGACTGCTAGGCATTCCGCCTGAACGAGTGTACCTCTTCACGTATTATCTGTGGCATGCACAGGGAAGTCGCAGT
>JADBJO010003182.1:205000-212500 GCA_016801955.1 Conus betulinus | reverse complement strand
CAGTAATGACGATCGTGAAATTACGTCAGGCGGTGACGTGGAGATCTGGAACCTCCTCTTTAATCTCACACAAAGAGCTGGCTCTTACGAAAGTACTCGTGGGAAACTCTATATTGTTTATTGCCTGTATTTTCCCCGTGGCACTCATTCGTTTCAGCTGGCTGATTTTTCCAGATGTCAACGCTGGTCGGCGTCATCATAATTCTTTTATGGTAGGTATCAGGCTTACTGAAATATGCCAGGCTACGAACGCCACCTTCAATTTCTTTGTATATTACGTCATGGGTTCTCGCTATAGAGAAATAGTGTGGTCGTTGTTTGGCAGAAAACAAAAAGCCAAACAAGAATGTGAAAGGCTAGGTTGAAGAAATATATCAAAAAAAAACTGTACAACAATCTAGAGAAGAAGACGAAGAAGAGATGGACACTATTACTTTGTTGTTGGGTAATCTATAGCCAGCGAAAAAGAATATAGATTTTAGACCATGGACTGCTTACAAAAGCCTACCGAGCTTGAATAAAAAAAAAAAATCCCAAGCTCGACGTCTCTGTATATAAATATTGTACAAGTGGTGCAGAATGAGCAAACTTCAAAATGTCTTGTAGAAAAGTATGCATGCAATCCATAAAACGATCCAATCATGCAAGGACAAACTTGTATGAAACTTTCTTGTACGACAAAACACATATCTCTCTACTTTCCCACTAGGACTAGTCTTTTTACTTGAAACAAATGAACGAACGAAGAAACATACTCTGAATCGTGTACTTGGAAAATGCCAGCTAGGATAAATACTTGAATCTTACGTCGTCTGAACACGGAATGAAATTATTAAGTATGCTTAGGTAGTTGTTAAAATTACCATCTCCGTTTTATTGGTGGTAAAGTCATGAATTCTTGAAGGAAAGGGATGGGCCCCACCTTCCACAATGCCTTGCCTTAGACACGGTGACCCTGTAACCCATTCTCTGCTCCTAACAGTCAATAGGCTATGGCACCTGCAACCTTCTTTACACACGGTGACACTCTAACCCATTCTCTGCCCCTAACAGTCAATAGGCTATGGCACCTGCAACCTTCTTTACACACGGTGACACTCTAACCCATTCCCTGCCCCTAACAGTCAATAGGCTATGGCACCTGCAACCTTCTTTACACACGGTGACACTCTAACCCATTCTCTGCCCCTAACAGTCACTAGGCTATGGCACCTGCAACCTTCTTTTACACACGGTGACACTCTAACCCATTCTCTGCCCCTAACAGTCAATAGGCTATGGCACCTGCACAGAATTCTTTACACACGGTGACACTCTAACCCATTCCCTTCCCCTAACAGTCAATAGGCTATGACGCCTGCAACCTTCTTTACACATGGTGACACTCTAACCCATTCCCTGCCCCTAACAGTCAATAGGCTATGACACCTGCAACCTTCTTTACACACTGTGACACTCTAACCCACTCCCTGCCCCTAACAGTCAATAGGCTATGACACCTGCAACCTACTTTACACACGGTGACCCTCTAACCCATTCCCTGCCCCTAACAGTCAGTAGACTATGACACACCTGCAACCTTCTTTTTTATTTGAAGAACGAAGGAAACTGAAATGGTGAAAGATTTGTTAGAATGTTGAAATCAAACTCCATTGAAATGACAGATACGAACAAGGTAACTACAAAATGTTTTTTGGGGGGATTTAAACCCTATTGTCTTTGTCAAACTCCTAACAATGCAAAAAGAGACATGCAATACCTCTTCTTCGTTCACTCAGACAGGGAACACCAGAGGTACTGAAGAAGGCAAGCTGTAAAGCGGAGGCCCTCCAGTGATCCATACAGCTTTTTTTTTCTTCGTGGGTGTGTTGGCAGGCCAGGTGGTCTCTGCTCTTAGCTTTTTATGTGTGGGACAGTCCTGTAGGAAGTGTTCCAATATCATCGAGGCTGTACCGCATGGGCAACTTGAAGACTCGCCAGTGTGGAACTTTGTGTGTGATATCTCAGTCTGGAGTGCCCAGTCCTCAGTCTCTCAATGCTCACTTGGTCTGATCTGGGCAGCAGGTAGTATGCATCCTTCTGGTTAAAGTCTCGGTGCTGCTCAAGTCATTTTTTTTTTTTGCAGTACAAAAGAGAGCATAACAAATATTAAGACTGAGCAAATATTTCACTGGGCCAAAAGTAAAAAATAAAGGAGGTAAGTCCTAGAGAGCAAAAACCCTATCATGCTTTTTCTTCTTCTTTTTTTTTTTGACAAGAAACACACCAGACAAACCCTAGCCCCTAGCCCTTCCCCTCTTTCGCCCTACACACACACACACACACACACACACACACACACACACACACACACACACACACACACACACACACACCTTTGAAAAATGAAATAAGTACATAAATAGATAACAGAAATGAATAAGCAAACATATAAAGTTATATAAACTACTACTTCTACTACTGCTGCTGCTACTGCTGCTGCTGCTACTTTAATACTACAACTGATAAAACTATTAGTGGTGGTCCCGGTGGTGTTGGTGGTAGTAATAGTAGTAGTAGTAGCAGCAGCAGCAGCAGCAGCAGTAGTAGTAGTAGTAGTAGTAGTTGTTGTTGTTGTTGTTGTTGTTGTAAAAGAAAAATATAGGAGAGAATAAAAACATGAATCTGATAATTATACATCACACACCTCCCGATACACCTGCTGCAGTTCCACATATGTGTCAAGGCAGGGTGTAAACTTTGACATCAAAAGGCACTTTAGTTGCCAGTGTAGTCGGTAATCTGCAAGAACTTCGACATCGAAAGGTACTTTATTGCCAGTGTACACGGTAATCTGCAAGACCTTTGACATCAAAAGGCACTTTAGTTGTCAGTGTACACGGTGATCTGCAAGGCCTTTGACATCAAAAGGCACTTTCGGTGCCAGTGTACACGGTAATCTGCAAGACCTTTGACATCAAAGGCACTTTAGGTGCCAGTGTACACGGTAATCTGAAGACCTTTGACATCAAAGGCACTTTAGGTGCCAGTGTACACGGTAATCTGCAAGATCTTTGACATCAAAAGGCAGTTTACTGCCAGTGTACACGGTAATCTGCAAGACCTTTGACATCAAAAGGCACTTTAGTTGCCAGTGTACACGGTAAATCTGCAAGACCTTTGACATCAAAAGGCACTTTAGGTGTCCAGTGTACACGATAATCTGCAAGACCTTTGACATCAAAAGGCACTTTAGTTGTCAGTGTACACGGTAATCTGCAAGTCCTTTGACATCAAAAGGACTTTAGTTGCCAGTGTACATGGTAATCTGCAAGACTTTTGACCTGAAAAGGCACTTTAGTTGCCAGTGTAGACTGTGACCTGCAAGACCTTTGACATCAAAAGGAACTTTAGGTGCCAGTGTACACGGTGATCTGCAAGATCTTTGACATCAAAAGGCACTTTAGTTGCCAGTGTACATGGTATCTGCAAGACCTTTGACATCAAAAGGGACTTTAGGTGCCAGTGTACTCGATAATCTGCAAAACCTTTGACATCAAAATGCATTTTAGTTGCCAGTGTACACGGTAATCTGCAAGACCTTTGACATCAAAAGGCACTTTAGGTGCCAGTGTACACAGTAATCTGCAAGACCTTTGACATCAAAAGGCACTTTAGTTGCCAACGGTAATCTGCAAGACCTTTGACATCAAAAGGCATTTTAGTTGCCAGTGTACAGGGTAATCTGCAAGACCTTTGACTCAAGAGCACTTTAGTTGCCAGTGTACACGTTAATCTGCAAAACCTCTGACATCAAAAAGCATTTTAGTTGCCAGGTGCGCACGGTAATCTGCAAGAACTTTGACATCAAAAGGTACTTTAGTTGCCAGAGTGCACGGTAATCTGCTAAACCTTTGACATCAAAAGACACTTTAGTTGCCAGTGTACACGGTAATCTGCAAGACCTTTGACATCAAAAGCACTTTATTTGCCAGTGTACACGGTAATCTGCAAGACCTTTGACATCAAAAGGCACATTAGTTGCCAGTGTACACGGTAATCTGCAAGACCTTTGACATCAAAAAGCACTTCAGTTGCCAGTGCGCACGGTAATCTGCAAGACCTTTGACATCAAAAGGCACTTTAGTTGCCAGTGCGCACGGTAATCTGCAAGACCTTTGACATCAAAAGGCACTTTAGTTGCCAGTGTACACGGTAATCTGCAAGAACTTTAACATCAAAAGGCAGTTTAGTTGCCAGTGTACACGGTAATCTGCAAGAACCTTGACATCAAAAGGCAGTTCAGTTGCCAGTGTACACGGTAATCTGCAAGAACTTTGCGATAAGCTATACTTTGGAAGAACGGGGCGAGCCCTGATCACCAGAATTAAAGTGTGCTTCGCTGCCATCTGTCATCCACGCTGAAAGCCAGTCAGATTTCACTTCAGCGTCCCAAAGCACAGATGAGCACACTTGCAATTTGACAGCCCATGTAGCACGCCAGAGACAGCATGGAATGCAAGCTCCAGGATGCACACCTGATTGCAGCCCTCGCCAGGACAGAAGCAGCCGCCCGTTGGGATCAATCAACACAAAAAACTACAGTCACTTTTCTCGCTCTTTGTCATCCAAAACTCCCGGACACAAGTTTTTTTTGTTGTTTTTTTTTTTTTTCCAGTCATTCTAATGTGTGCGTGCGTGCGTGCGTGCGTGCGTGCGTGCGTGTGTGTGTGTGTGTGTGTGTGTGTGTGTGTGTGTGTGTGTGTGTGTGTGTGTGTGTGTGTGCATGTGTGTGTGTGTGTGTGTGTGTGTGTGTGTGTGTGTGTGTTCTGTTCTGTTCTGGTAATTTCTACACTACGTATGTGGATGGTTATGTAAGTGATAGAACAGTTTTCATGAACGCATTCATTTGTTCTGTTCCATTCATCCATTTTCTCTCCATTGTTGTTTCTCTCCTCACACATGGGCATGCTTTATTGTCCGATGCTTCGAACCATTTTTTTTTTTTTGGTTTGCATTCAGGCCCAGTATTCTAGTTCGGAGTTGTGTTAAGTTGTATTTATTATGCCATTTGTGTGCAACAATCACGAAATATTTTTTTCCATTTCCTGAATGACTCTCAAACGAAAGATACCATTCGTATTTGGCGTTTCCATCCAGAGAAGGGAATGGAGGAATAGATGAAAAAAAAAGAAAAAGAGGCTAGTGTTGGCAGGAGGGGAGAGAGAGAAGGGAAGGGAGGAACAGACGGAAAAAAGAAGCTGCTGTGGACAGGAGGAGAGAGAGGGGGAAGGGAATGGAGAAACAGATGAAAAAAAAAAAGAGGCTGGTGTGGACAAAATGGATAAGGAAAAGTAGCCATATAAATAATGGTTCAAACGACTGTAATGTATGTTACAAAGGGGGTGAGGGAGGACGGGGTGGGGGTGGGGAGGGGGGAGTCTGAAAGACTGGGAAAAGAAGAGATTTGGAAGAAGGGGCGGCAAGAAGGGGGGCGGGGGGGGGGGGTGGGGGAGTAGGGGGGGGGGGGGGCAATTCCTGTCTTGGTTATCTTTAATACTGTTAACAACTATTTTGACTGCTGTTTTTCTGGTTAACTTCTTCCTGATGAACTAAATCGCTGGAAGGAGGAAATGGAAAGAAGAGACAGAGGGGGAGGAGCTGGAATCCAAGGGAAGACAGTAGGCATTAGTGCAAAGGATGGACAAAGGAAAAGAGAAAGAACATGTTGGAGAGGGAGGGGAGATTTGTCCAGGCTGAATGCTAGGGGGGATGGGGGTGGAAGGGGGAAGGGGGGGGGGATGGTGCCGAGATGAACGAGGGGAGGAGGTAATCCGGTCTTCTGAACCAGCTGCCTCTACCCCCCAGGATGCCAAAAAATGGCTTTTTTTTTGCCGTGCCGTATTGCCTTTTATACCTTTTTTTTTTTTCATTTTCTCAGCTAGCAGCAAATCGGATTCAGTCCATGTGTTTCTGTCTGCTTTTTTTTGACCCACCCCTCTTTTGATCCTGTCACAAGTTCTGTCAGTCATCAGCGACAGTTTTTTTTTCTCTCCTTTTTTTTGGTGGGGGGGGGGGTGGGGGGGGGGGGGGGGAGGACGGTGGCTTGGGGTAGGGAGGAAGGTCTAACCTAACTCTGCCCTATCTTACACGCGCAAAGCTAAAAAAAAAAAGAGAGTTCTCAATGTTTTCAATCGTCACATGTAAAGAAGAGCCATTTGTTTAAAAGTTGGATTGACATGGGGATAGAACTCTTTGTTGTTCTACTCAGTCTGAATTTTTGGGTTCAATAACGTCTTCCAGATGGCAAAAGTTCATAATACTGACTAAGATTATGGCTGCTGTCGCTCACAATCATCTGCGTCTTTTTGAACTGCTCTTTGTTCAGACAACACATTCAAACTACTCTGTCTCTCGCCCACAATCTTGCTACAGACTTTCACCACCTTGTTCAGCACATTCTTGCTCTTCACAGTTATTTTTCCATACCAACAGATAAAGAGAAAGTTTAAGATGGACTCAATAAAACATCTGTAAAATCCTTGAAAAGAAAAGAAAAAGAAAAGAAAAAAAAACCTCTGCCCTACCTATCTATGCAAATACGCACTGTCCTCAGATTGTAAATCACATATAATTAATGTGCGTCCTCATTAAAGAGACACACAGTCCTCTGTAGGACTGTCAAAATTACACATCTTAATATCCTTAGTATAGCTGCAAAAATAAAAATACACACAAATCTTTGATTACTGTAATTTTACATTTTGAATATACATCTGTGTGTCGGCTGTACACTGTAATATGACGTATCAATGAATTTAAAGATAGGGCCTACCAGAAAATACTATTGATATTGAGATTGAAGAGGGGCAACTGAGTACGGCTGTATTTTTTTTTTTCAATTCATCCCAAACCAATTAGAAAAAAAAGAGTCTATAAAAGTAGGGAATACGTGATGCTAGTCCTCAGAACTACAAGTTTACAAACTTCTGTGTGTGCGTGCGCGCGCGCGCGCGCGCGCGTGTGTGTGTGTGTGTGTGTGTGTGTGCGCGCGCGCGCGCGTCTGTGAGTGGGATTGCGCGCCTGTGTATGTCAGAGAGAGAGAGAGAGAGAGAGAGAGAGAGAGAGAGAGAGAGGTTTCAAGAACAAGAACAATATTATATTCCTTTCGCCCTTCTTGGGGTATGGAGGAAGGGTGAGTTTAAAGCAATAACAGGAAAAAAGAAAGACAAACAAGCCAAAATAAAGCATAATAGGGATCATGCTGACATAGACTGACAATTTACAACGCTTGAGATAATCTAATATACTTTGAAAATAGACGCTTTTTTTTTTTTTTTTTTTAATCAGTACAAGACATCATTTGACAAAAATTATAGACAGATTCTGGGGAGAGAAATCTTTTTGGGAAAGACGTGTTGCGCAAATTAAAGTATGATGAACATTCCATGACAAAACGAAATTCATCACCTATTGCAGACACGTCACATTTATTACATAATCTCTTTTCATTTGGAATAG
>JADBJO010003182.1:195000-202500 GCA_016801955.1 Conus betulinus | reverse complement strand
ATTACATCACGTGGGACACTATAGAACAGGAATGTCTGTAGCCTGCATTACATCACGTGGGACACTATAGAACAGGAATGTCTGTAGCCTGCAATACATCACGTGGGACACTATAGAACAGGAATGTCTGTAGCCTGCAATACATTACGTGGGACACTATAGAACAGGAATGTATGTAGCCTGCATTCATTTACGTGGGACACTATAGAACAGGAATGTTCACTAACTCTGGGCATCCAGGTCACTGTGTGCTCGTGATAGAGTAGAATTCAATGGGCAAGCCGCACACTCGGGTTACGATGTAAGCCAGCTTTCTGACGTGTAATTTCAAAAGGAACCAGAGCTCAGAGGGTCACATACCACGGCCCCACACGGGAATGTCGCTCACTACTGCCAGCGACAATGAAGGAACGAACGTTCACTAGCCTGTTCTCCCAAGTCGGACACTATAGCCTTCACGAAGAGATTGTCGCGTACCAACCGACACGTGTGTGCTTCCGTTGACAATTTGCCGCCTGCATATCAGCCGCCACGTATCGCAAACATACAGCCATCCTGTGAAGAGGAGGCAGACACGCAGCCAATCAGATCCACCAGGAAGTGGTGAGTGCCTTCAACGTGCGCAGTAGAACTCTGACCAGCGACAGGTGAAGCTACTTCTCTCCTCAACCTCCCTATCAACATCTCTCCATGCGGGTCTCCTCACCAGTTACCATGGAAGCACTGTAAGTGTAGGAGGTTGGACTCTGGGTGATCGTAGATTTGATGCTTCAAGGAGGCATGTATTGAAGGGATTTTCCTGCCCACAGGTGTCGACTATTTGAGACATCATTGCTTGCACAGGTGTCGCCACCCGGGAATGTGTCAACGTTAGTATACGGCCGATCGACTGTGTTGCATAGTTCAGCTTTTGAGGTGACTTTCGGAGCCTCCATTGCATTTCTTGAGCGGTTTGCCTTGGTCATGCTGCCCTTTGCTGTAACCGACCTTCCAAGATCTATTAACAGTGTTAAACAATGCCTCCGTGCCATCACAAATCACTATGTGGAGTTCTTGCTTCGCTTTCGGATAGCAAACGCCATCTGCAGGTGCCCCTACCCGATCGACAGTTGCACTGAAATGAAGGGACGACGACATCAGCGATTGTGGTGATGATTCTCTTGAAGATGACTCTGGCACAAGCACTTTTCCTGCAATACACAAGAGGGAGATCACACCGTGATTGTCACATATGTTCATCTCCCTATCTCTTGTAGATATATACATTGACATTTTGCAGAACCTGAACCTCCTCCGTCTGAGCTGAAACAAAGATGTCCGTCTCTCAGGGAGAAATTCTGTGTTCTTGTCAATGTCTGCCAAGTAACACATCAGCTCCAGATGCTTCAATAGCTATGATCTGCTCCGGTTTTTTGTTCGTTTTTTTTTTCAGTCCAGGCATTGAAAGTTTGGTCTGCTATTAATTCCTTAGTTATGGTCGTTTTACAACAATTTTGCCAAATGTTTCAAGACGCCTCTTCTGATATGGAGAATTCACTGTTCGTATGTGTGCTGAAAAGCCCTGTAAAGCACGCATGAATGTCATTCTTTTTTTTTTTTTGCCGGCAATGTAGACTGGTCCGGAGAATGGACAGGAGTTGAGCCTCATGCTTTAGGTCCACACACAGTTGTATGGTCATAGTGGAACGTTTTCATGTCGTTGATGTCGACTGCAGGTCGGACATTGATCGGCCTCGGCTTTGTCTCCCCAACATTGGTTATTCAGCTTCTGCTGAAGTAGCTGCCTTGCTCTCCAGTAGTCTTGTCTTTGCGCAGACCTCGTTACTGAGATGGTCGCTGTGGGTCTTTTAAGGTCTCCCAGAGTTTGTGATCTTCTCATCCTTCTGCTGAAGTAGCTGCCTTGCTCAAAGCCCAAGGCATCCCAGTAGTCTTGCTCCCTTTTGCGCGTCAGACCTCGTTACTGAGATGGTCGCTGTGGGTCTGTTTAAAGGAGAGCAGAGAGTTTGTTGATCTTCTCATCCTTTTCATCCAACCAGTCTCCGCGTTTCCGCTGCTCAAAGCCCAAGACATCCACTGCAGTGTCGTGAACACAACAGACTTTCAGAAGGAACGTCCATTTGTGTTCTGCGCTTGTGGCCCACATATTCCCTAGATGTCAGGAACTAGGAGATTATGTCTTGTGACACTTTGCAGAAGGGCGATATTCAGCTTCTTCTTCTGATGCTGATCCCCCCTCCCCTCCAAGCGAGCTCAAGGTTCATTTCATTTTTCATTTTGTTCTGCGCTTGTGGCCCACATATTCCCTAGACGTCAGGAACTAGGGATTATGTCTTGCGACACTTTGCAGCAGGGCGATATTCAGCTTCTTCTTCTGATGCTGATCCCCCTCCCCTCCAAGCGAGCTCAAGGTTCATTTCATTCAGAAGAGTCGGTGATAAGGCTAGAGATCCCCCCCCCCCCCCCCCCCCCCCCCGCCCTACTTTCCCTACTTTCGTCATACAGAGTGTAAAATGCACATTGCGTTGGCCTCGCGGAAACCCAGCATGTGCAACCGCCAAGAGGAAGGATACGTCCATTTGTCCTTGAACCTGTCTGCTTGCTGGAAGAGGATATCGGTGATGGGGAAGACACGCTGTGCACACAGTCGACACTATCAGTCCATGGGACTCGCACCATCCAGTGCTAGAGGCATCCAAGGATGTTGGGCCCAGGGGTCCACTCTCGGGTCAAACTCCATAACAATGACGAGGTTGTCTTGGTAACTGCCTTCAGGCAAGAGGCGGTACAGGTCCTCTCAGAAGGTTCTTTGACGTCATCAGGTTTTGTTGTCATCGTTAGAGCGTAGGCACTGACGACAGTTGCGGTGCAATCCTTGCCGAACCTAAGGCATAAAAGACAGGGACTGATGTCTCGAGCACGTTATTCAGCTTGTGGCAAGCTTGGTGACTGTAGTTTAACCATCAGACATTCATTCTCAGGCATCGACAAGTCCTCCCCAGGCAGTCAAAGATGTAGCTTCCACTGACTTCCTTCAGCCTCGCCTCGAGTCAGCAGCAAGTCTGGTCCCGCTCAGAGCTGTGATGTCCATGCGGCGAGCGTCAAATATCCTGTGGCCTGGAACAATACGTCGTTTCGGTCTGTCACGTCTGTCCAGCAATGTTCGTACATTCTACACCTTAAAGGTAAGGAAGTCTTCGTTTTGTTCTTATTCTACTTATTCTCCTCCTCCTCCTCCGCCTCCTCCCCCTTGGTGTTGTTGTTGTTGTTGTTGTTACTGCTGCTGCTGTGCTGTTGTTGTTGTTGTTTGTTGTTTTCTTCTTCTTCTTCTTTCTTCTTTCTTCTTTCTTCTTCTTCTTCTTCTCTTCTTCTTCTTCAACAGTAAAGATCAATGCCTCAGCAGGCCACTAACCTCACTGGTGCTTCACTGGAAGGCTTTGTTTAGGGATTGTTTCACCACCGCTTCGTCCCAGGAGAGCAGGGTTCTCTCTCAGCAGGGCTGCTCTGAGACTGCTTGGGATCACGGCCATGGCATCCACCCTTCGTGTTCTGAGGATGATATCTCACCGCAGCCGTTAACATGCAGAGGGATGGCAAAGAACATTGTAACGTGGATGGCTACGCACCACAACCGCAAACATACGGAGTCATGGTGAAGAACTTTGTACAGTGGACGGCCATACACCACGACCGCCAACAATTAGAGTCATGGTGAAGAATTTTGTACCGTGGACGGCCATACACCACGACCGCCAACAATTAGAGTCATGGTGAAGAATTTTGCGCCGTGGACGGCCATACACACCCAACAACCGCAAACAACTACAGATACACCACAACTGCCAACAAGCAGAGTCATGGTGAAGAACTTTCAGCAACATCCTCTGCTTGTTCCTGCAACCACCACTTCTCCATGGCCGCAGGACTTGAAGAGAAGCTTGTTACACAATGTTTTTTTTATGCGTGTTTACAGTTTAATAGTATGTCCAAATGTATGTAAGTCCTCGGTGCATGTATGGCATTTTTTTAAGTCAATTTTGGAATGTTGAAGCGAGGCACAAATAAATCTTTATCTTCTGTTCTACATGACTGTCATATTTTTGATACGTTTACTGATGATATTTTTATGAGCTGCTTAAGATGCTTTTAGATTTTCGAATGTTTCGAAATGGTGATGATGGTGCTGTAGTGGGGGAGGGGGGGTGGGGATGAAGAGGGAAAAAGGATGGCATAAACCCTGGAAGCCTCCCCCCCCCCCCCACACACACACCACCCCTCCCTCCTCTCCCAACATTGCTTATACGCGCCTAATTTAATAACAAAGCGTTCTTTTAATTCTGTTTATAGACAGCATACTTTTATGAAAAATGAACAGTTTTAAAATGTGTGCTTGTGGGGATTCAGGTTTGCTAGACATGCCATTTCATGCAGTGTCAACTGTGATTTTCTTTTTCTTTTTTTTTTCCACAGACAGATACTTTCAATGTTCCTTGATTTAGGTGTAAATGAGTGCACAGTGTTGTTACTGCTGTTGCTTCAGTTTTGTATCGCTGTGATTTCTTTTTTGTTTTCTTTTTTTTTTTGAGTTGTCACCCTTTTTTTTTTATACAGAATTTTTTTTTTAAGTTTTCAGACAGAATTTGTTTAGAATGACCGTTGTGATTTTTTTTTTTTTTTTCCCGTTTTGAGCCGTTACAGATTTTTCCCAGACGGAAAATTTTTGAATATCCACGCTTACTTTTCCCTGAAAAGTAACGGAAAGCAAACCGACTTAAAGCGTTCACGGACAAAGAAACAAGGTGAAGGTCAGGAATGCAAGGTGTTTGAAGGTGCTTTCCGTCAGCGCTGTCAATCACGACCCCCCTTTCTCACATGGGCTGACTCTATGGGACTTGCCCTACTCTCACCATTTTGTCATGAACGTAGTTCAAAAGGTACACACTGCGCTGTTCCCTCGTTCGTCGGACGACGAGGGAAAGAAAGGAACCACGAAACCCGTCTTCAGAAGGATCTCACCATGGGTTTGAGCCGACGACAAGGAACAGATCTCTTGCTGGTTTACAGCTCAGCTGTAAACAGAAGTCATCCTCGTTCTCCTGCCAGTTCCCAGTGTGAAGAGGGGTCATCCTGGTTCTTCTGCCTGTGTCAAGTCAGAACGGTGGTCACTCTAGTTCTTCTGTGTGTTTGCTGTTCCCAGAGTGAACAGGGGTCACTCTAGTTCTTCTGTGGGTTCGCTGTTCCCATAGCGAACAGGGGTCACTCTAATTCTTCTGTGTGTTTGCTGTTCCCATAGTGAACAGGGGTCACTCTAGTTTTTCTGTGTGTTCGCTGTTCCCAGAGTGAACAGGGGTCACTCTAGTTCTTCTGTGTGTGTTCCCTGTTCCCATAGTGAACAGGGGTCACTCTAGTTCTTCTGTGTTCCCTGTTCCCATAGTGAACAGGGGTCACTCTAGTTCTTCTGTGTGTTCCCTGTTCCCAGATGTGAACAGGGGTCACTCTAGTTCTTTGTGTGTTCCCTGTTCCCATAGTGAACAGGGGTCACTCTAGTTCTTCTGTGTGTCACCTGTTCCCATAGCGAACAGGGGTCACTCTAGTTCTTTTGTGTGTTCGCCGTTCCCATAGTGAACAGGGGTCACTCTAGTTCTTCTGTGTGTTCGCTGTTCCCATAGTGAACAGGGGTCACTCTAGTTCTTCTGTGTGTTTGTTCGCTGTTCCCATAGTGAACAGGGGCCACTCTAGTTCTTCTGTGTGTTCCCTGTTCCCAGAGTGAACAGGGGTCACTCTAGGACTCCTGCTATTCGCTGTTCCCATAGTGAACAGGGGTCACTCTAGTTCTCTGCCTGTTCCCTGTTCCCAGTCTGAAACAGGGGTCACTCTGGTTCGTCTTGTCTATTCCCATAGTCTAAACAGGGGTCACTCTAGTTCTTCTGCATGTTCCCACAATAGCGAACAGGGGTCACTCTAGTTCTCTTGTTTGTTCCCTGTTCCCAAGCGAACAGGGGTCACCCTAGTTCTCTGTGTGTTCCCTGTTCCAGAGTCGAAACAGGGGTTACTCTAGTTCTCTGCGTTTTTCCTGTTCCCAGTCTAAACAGTGGTTACCCTACCCTAGTTCTTCTGCGTGTTTCGTTCCCCAGCTGAACAGGGTTACTAGTTCTAGTTCTTCTGCATGTTCCCAGTGAACAGCGGTCACTCTAGTTCTCCTGCACGTTCCCAGCCTGAACAGCAGGTTTCCCTAGTTTTCTGCATATTCCCAGCCTGAACAGCGGTTCCCTAGTTCTCCTGCACGTTCCCAGTCTGAACAGTGGTTACCCTAGTTCTCCTGCACGTTCCCAGCCTGAACAGGGTTACCCTAGTTCTTCTGCATGTTCCCAGCCTGAACTGTTACCCCTAGTTCTTCTGCATGTTCCCAGTCTAAACAGTGGTTACCCTAGTTCTTCTGCATGTTCCCCCAGTCTAAACAGTGGTTACCCTAGTTCTTCTGCATGTTCCCAGTCTAAACAGTGTTACCCTAGTTCTCCTGCATGTTCCCAGTCTGAACAGTGGTTACCCTAGTTCTCCTGCACGTCCCCAGTCCGGACAGTGGTTACCCTAGTCATCTTTTTATTCCCAGTCTAAACAGTGGTTACCCCTAGTTCTTCTGCACGTTCCCAGTCTAAACAGTGGTTACCCTAGTTCTCCTGCATATTCCCAGTCTAAACAGTGGTTACCCTACCCTAGTTCTCCTGCATGTTCCCAGTCTAAACAGTGGTTACCCTAGTTCTCCTGCATGTCCCAGTCTGAACAGTGGTTACCCTAGTTCTCCTGCATGTTCCCAGTCTAAACAGTGGTTACCCTACCCTAGTTCTCTCTGCATGTTCCCAGTCTAAACAGTGGTTACCCCTACCCCAGTTCTCCTGCATGTTCCCAGTCTAAACAGTGTTACCCTAGCCCAGTTCTCCTGCATGTTCCCAGTCTAAACAGTGGTTACCCTACCCCAGTTCTCCTGCATGTTCCCAGTCTAAACAGTGGTTACCCTAGTTCTCCTGCATGTTCCCAGTCTAAACAGTGGTTACCCCCTAGTTCTCCTGCATGTTCCCAGTCTAAACAGTGGTTACCCTACCCCAGTTCTCCTGCATGTTCCCAGTCTAAACAGTGGTCCTACCCCTAGTTCTCCTGCATGTTCCCAGTCTAAACAGTGGTTACCCTATTTCTCCTGCATGTTCCCAGTCTGAACAGTGGTTACCCTACCCTAGTTCTCCTGCATGTTCCCAGTCTAAACAGTGGTTACCCTAGTCCAGTTCTCCTGCATGTTCCCCAGTCTAAACAGTGGTTACCCTACCCCAGTTCTCCTGCATGTTCCCAGTCTAAACAGTGGTTACCCCTACCCTAGTTCTCCTGCATGTTCCCAGTCTAAACAGTGGTTTACCCTACCCCAGTTCTCCTGCATGTTCCCAGTCTAAACAGTGGTTACCCTACCCTAGTTTCTCCTGCATGTTCCCAGTCTGAACAGTGGTTACCCTAAAC
>JADBJO010003182.1:185000-187500 GCA_016801955.1 Conus betulinus | reverse complement strand
CTTCATGAAAGTCTGTAGACTTTGAAAAAAAAAAACAAAAAACATTCGACTCAGATGATTGATATTTTATATAAAAAAACAACAACAACAACAACAACAAAAAAACATACAGAGAACATACAGACTATGCATGGTGTGTAAGTGACTGGTTGGGGAAGAAAAAAAGAAGAAGAAAAAAAAAAAAAGGGAAAAAAAACTAGTAGTGGAAATTGTTTTTGTTTTTTTTTTCCTTTTTTTTTTTTTTTTTTTTTTTTTTTTTTTTTTGGCAGATGAAGAGGACAGTGTGAAGCACCAAAAAAATGAAGAGGTGGATTTTGGCCTTAGGGAAGAAAAAAAAAATCACCACCTTAGGTGCTCCATTGCTCCGAGAACTGATGCCACACACAAAACACACACACAAACACACACAAAAAAAAAAAACACACATTCGACTCAGATGATTGATATTTTATTTTTTTTTTAAATATTAAAAGCATTTGATTTCACACTTTTCAAGGTTAATCAACGTACGGACGACTTTTATGTTACAAAGGTACAGACAATCACACGAAAAACTCTTCGATATACTAGATGTACTTGAAAATATTTCTGGATAAAAAAGAAAAATATAATGATGAAAGAAACCCAGTAAATGCATGGTTGTGCAGTTCTACGAGTTCCTTAGAAAGATATTGGGTTATAAAAACGATGGAATGGAATTTTCCAAAATGTGAAGTACTAGAATGTATAAAAACGACTGCTGGAAAGGGGGCGAAGTGTGTGGGGCATGTGTGTGTGGTGGGGTGGGGGTGGGGGTGGGTGGGGGTTCGGGGAGGAGAGGGGAAGTATATGGGGATGGGGGATGTGGGGGGGGGGGGGGGGGAAGCTTATGGAAAAGGAATTCGTAGGGAGGCTGTTAGCAGAAACCTAACAGACCTCACACATGTAGCAAACGTTTGCATTATGCTGTGCTACCAGGGGAAAAGTGTTCCAAAATACTGTCGTGACATCAATTTATTTTGATGTCATTTGTTCTTTTATGTTCTTTTTCGTCGTCACTTTGACGTCTTTCCCCCTTGTGTTACTGTTTAGTGTTTCCTGAAGAAGGGTCAAAGACCCGAGAGCTTGAGTGTTTATTATTTTTCTTTTAAAAAGGACTTCAAAGTACTCATTTTTCATATTGTAAAACACTAGGTCTGTGGTATGGGAATGACTTTTAACAGGCTACAGAATGCTTTGAATTTTGAGGATAAATTTCTTAAACAAAAAAAATATTCAGAACATGACTACAAAGAACGATAACTCCACTGTGAAGCGTTACAGTGTCAAGATCAGTAATTCTATCAACACTTATTTACATTTGGATACAACTGCTGGACACTTTTAATGCTCAAATCAAACTGTTACATAAACAGTGGTGTGAATTTTGTATCGGAGAAACTGACTGACTTGTTTATAACAAAATATTCTGTGCGTAACACAGAGGCCATAGAGAGTACCTTGTACTGAAGTGCAGTCAGAATCAATGCAATGAAACTGTCCCACGCATCAAACAAATAATCACTGGCGCGCGCATGAAGGGAAATAGTATGTTCACTATGTCGCAGACTGGTTCAGTTTATGATTATGGACTTGAATTGTCTGACAAAAAAAAAACAAACAAACAAACAAACAAAAAACAACAAAAAAAAAAAAAACCCAAGTATAACCAATTTGGAAAGATGTTTTCTCTCGACATACAAGAAATCCTGTCGAAAATTTGATATGATGGAAGTACGCGAATCACTTGGCGAACCCACATTTTTTTTCAATGGAGAGTTTAAAAAAAAAAAAAAAAAATAGAACGTCCATAACAAGAATTGGGTAGATTAGAAAAAAGCCTCACAGAAGTGCAGAAGTGTAAGATTAAATATACAGTAGTGGTAACTATTTTTTTTTAAACTTACAGAGCATTCTAGGAATAAAGTTAACATAGGAATTTTTTTTTTTAATAGAATAAATGAGCTGTGTAGAATCAGTTAAAGATTGCAAAAAAAAAAAAACAAAACAAAAAAAAAAAGAAAAAGAAAACAGGGATAAAATTCCAATGATAGAAGCGACTCACATTCAAAGGTCATAATGATTACTATTCAGCATACAGAAAGATCAGAATGTTTTATTTGAACAAATTGACATACCGACATTAAACTATTATTATGGCGGGAGGAAAACGCTAATGTACCGACTGATTGAATAAGAATATTGAAAAAAAGATAAGAATGAATAAGAAGTAAAAAAAAACTGAAACGGTTTCAAAGCAATCAATGTCACAGAATCTTAGTGGCATTGTTAACAATGGGTTTTATACACATTAACAAGCATGATTTTTGTAATAGAGAGAAAAAAGATGCAGCAGAACATTGTTTGTATAGCTGTCACGTTTCCAGTACTTACGGGGTTATGCTATGACACATCTTAAAAGAAAAATGAAATAACTGCTATAGATTACCCATTGGTATCGAACTGATTCTTGTCGGAACAG
>JADBJO010003182.1:165000-170000 GCA_016801955.1 Conus betulinus | reverse complement strand
GGGGTACATTGAGTAAAACCAGTTCTTTAAGATTTTTTTTTTTGGTACGGTTACCAAAACAGTTATTCAGCCATTCCAACGCGTGTAGAATGTAGCAGCCCAGTTTGTCTGGGAAATTCGGAAGAAAACATAAAACCTACAACCCAACAAAATAAAAGCATGACTGCACACCTTTACTCCACTTACCAGATTAACGTAATGAGCTAGTATCTGATACTTTTTCTTTTTACGATTTATTGTTTTTACAAACTTTACTACCACACCGATTCTCAGAACTGAGAAAGGGGCGAGGCTGAGAAAGGGGGGGGGGGGGGGGGGGGGGGGGGGGGGGGGGGGGGGGGGGGGGGGGGGCGCCAGTTAGAGGGTGCTGGTGCAGACACGTGAATGTGTACACTGATGTTGTAACACACATGGAGAATAGCAGGGAGACACCTGTCAGAGGGTGCTGGTGCACCTGTCAGAGGGTGCTGGTGCACCTGTCAGAGGGTGCTGGTGCACCTGTCAGAGGGTGCTGGTGCACATGTCAGAGGGTGCTGGTGCACCTGTCAGAGGGTGCTGGTGCACCTGTCAGAGGGTGCTGGTGCACTTGTCAGAGGGTGCTGGTGCACCTGTCAGAGGGTGCTTGTGCACCTGTCAGAGGGTGCTGGTGCAGACACGTGAATGTGTGGCAGGAAGGCACCTGTCAGAGGGTGCTGGTGCAGACACGTGAATGTGTGCACTGATGTTGTAACGCACATGGAGATGTCAGTCAGCGCTATAGAAATAATCAGTGTTATTACTATTAGCAATGTATGGGGGGTATAGTTAAATGGTTAGAGCGTTTGCCTACGGGGCTGACACCAGAGCAAAGAAAAAACAGCAGCAAGCAACAACAACACTCACGGCGCCACAGCGCGATCCTTTAACACACATATCACACAACAACCCACACCAGAGCAAACGAAAAACAACAACAACAACAACACACGCATGGCGCCAGCGCGATCCTAATAAACAATACCTCACATACTTTTTTTTTTTATTCTATCAGACTAAAGGCATTGAGGTAAAACCAATTTCGGTGGAATATGCCTTCGTCCACGGATTCGGACGAGATGAAAAGGGTGGGGGGGGGGGGGGGGGGGGCGGGGGGGGGGGGGGGGGGGGGGGGGGGGGGGGGGGGGGGGGGAGGGGGGGGGAAGGGTTGGGGTGGGGGGTGGACGAGGTAGGGTGGATATCTAGGCTGGGGGGTTATGAGAATGGGGGGGTGGGAATGGTGTGGGGAAGCTGTGTCTCTCTGAAAAAAAAAAAAAAAAAAGAAAGAAAGAAACTGGAGGAGACTTCTCACAGATTGAAGGCAAGCGCTTGTCGTCTGCTTGTCAAGTTAGATCACTCTGGTGCTGTTAGTGCCGCGTTATGGCCCTTCGGTGAAACGCGTGTCTGGATAACGGGGAGTCACGTCGGGCTTTGGCAAGGGGGGAAGGGAGAGGGGCATTCGTGTGTGAGGAGGCTGAAGAGAGAGAGAGAAGAGGGATATGCGAAGAGGGTTGCAAGGAGTCGTGGGGTCGGGTGCGGGGGGGGGGGGGGGGGGGGGGGGGGGGAGGAGGAGGAGGGGGGGGGGTGGTGGTGAGAGTAGGGAGTGTCGAGGGAGAAGAGAAGTGTGCTTGGGATGGGAATTTTCATTCATTCATTCATTCTTTTTTTCTGTCTGTCGTTCTGTCTGTCTGTTTTTTTTTTTTTCTACAACTGATACTGAAGCCACTTTCATTAATGTGTTATCAACGGAGCCAGGACCTCCAGAAAACAAAAGGCATCCCTCGCCTTTCCCACGGTCTATTTTCTTTTCTTTTCTTTTTCCTTTCCTTCCCCTTCTCCTCCTCTTCCTCCTCCTCCTTCTTCTTCTTTTGCTGCTCTTCCTTCATTCTCCTGTTCTTCCTTTCTCTGTGGGATCATCATAGCTTTTTGTTTGTCTTCTTCCTTCTTTCCTCTTCCTCCCCATCCTCCTCCTCCTACTTTTTCTTCATCCTCACCTCTTCGTTGCGTTTTGCTCACCTTCTCTCGCTCCTTTGCTTCGTTCCATCTTCCTCCTCTCCCCTCTCACTGCACTCCCCATATGCTCTGTCCTAAAAGAATCAAATAGACTTTAGAGACACATTACTTCTACAACGAGATCACCTCCTGGGGGACAAAGCCTGTGGGGTTCAGCGCATTCTGCCTTCGTACCTATATCCTCAGGGTTTTGTCTCGGTTTCTACCTACGAAGTGTCCAGAAAGTAAAGGGTGAAGGTCAGAGAAAAGAGGGATTCCCCTTCTGCGCATGTCTTGAATAACCCCCCCAACCTTCTGCGCATGCCCGCAAACACGCTGACACAGACACACACACACAAAGACTGAAAAAGCAGCTGAAACTAAAACAAGTTTGATAAAAAAAAAACTATTTAAGGGCCATAAACATGACGAAGTCACACTCACACGCACACACACACACAAACACACTGACACAAAGTAAGTAACACACACACAGGCACGGAGACACAGATTTAGCCTACACACACACACACACACACACACACACACACACACACCAAGAGCTAAGCCAGACTATCGTAGCAGACGAACTTGGGAGCTACAGACACACTTGTAGAGCAGGGGGCCGAGTTCCGTGTCTCAGTCTGTGCAAATCAATTCAATGTCTTCTCGGAGAGTGTCTGTCAGCTGGTAGATGTGTGTGACGACGAAATCTTAACTTTGCGTGAAGTTCGTGATCACTGAACGTGTCCAATGGCTTTTTTTTGATCTAACCCAGGGCGAACTCATGCCCTGTCCTCGTTGTACTTTACCCACCCCTCACACACTGCAAACCACGACGAGGTTAAAGGTTACTCTCGACTCAGTGTGTCTTGACCGCATCTAAGTCTGATTTGTTAATACATGGACATAATCAGGCAATACTCAAGTTTTGATTCTATATGCATTAGTACAGCTTGACAGCATTTGAGTCTAAATTGTTTTTTTATTTGTTTTTTTTTTTCTTCATCAGTACAGCTTGACCGTTTTATTCTAAATTCTGACGCACCACTGTAGCCTGATGAAATTCATTGTCAATTGTGTAAGCATCAGCACAGTATTACTGCGCTTTAATCTAAATTTTGTATGCATCAATTTAGTATGACTGTAATTAATTCTAAGTTCTGCATGCAGTCATATAACATTACTGCATTTTAGAATAAATTTTACGTGCATCAGTGTTGCATCACTGCATTCCAGTCCATAGCCAGTAGGCCCTTTTGTTGTCTGCTTCTATTTTAGTCTAAATTTTGCACGCTTTAGTGCAGTCTGCTGGCACTTTTTTATCTAAAATTTTCTAGACATCAATACAGTCTGGCAGCATTTTAGTTCTAAATTCAGTATGCGTAATGGCTGATAATGTGGAACTCAGATGATAAAGATTTAAGCGACGAATAGAGATGTTCACCATATTGATGCCGTTGATGATGAATCGATCAATGAGCGATTATACTTCTGTTCTAAATTCTGCAGGTGCAGCACTGGTGTTCGGCAAGGTAGACATCTGTCTCCTACTTTGTTTCTCAATCTTTCGTAACGACTTCAGATCTTTTCTGGGAGACTATGTATCAGATTACGACTTGTTACTTGTTACTACTACTACTACTACTACTACTACTAGTAGTACTACTACTAGTACTACTGCTACTACTACTACTACTGTTACCACTGCTACGACTACTACTGCTACTACTACTAGTAGTAGTAGTAACAACAGCAGCAGCAGCAGCAGTACTCATAGTAAATGATAGTAGTAGTAGCAGTAGCATCAGTAGCAGTAGCAGCAGTAGCAGTAGCAGCAGTAGCAGTAGTAGTGTAGTAGTAGTAGTGTGTAGTAGTAGAAGTAACTAATAAATTATTATCATCATTGTCATTGTAGTAGTAGTGGTGGTGGTGGTAGCAGTAGTAGTAGTAGTAGTAGTAGTAGCAGCAGCAGTAATAGTTTGTAGCAGTTGTAGCAGCTGCAAAATAGCAGCAGCAGCAGCAGTAGTAGCATCATCAGCAGCAGCAGCAGCAGCAGTAGCAGTGGTAGTAGTAACTGATAAAAACTGTTATTTTCATAATAGTCGTATTAGTAGTGGTGTTGGTGGTGGTGGTGATGGTGGTAGTAGTACAAGTAATAGTAGTAGTAGTAGTAGTAGTAGTAGTAGTAGTAGTAGTAGTAGCATATTATAATCATCATCGTCTTCACCATTCTTCTCCTCCTACCACCTCTAGTTCCTGCCTGTTGTCTTTCCAGACAGATCCTGGTTAAGAAGCACTGCTGCACATACAATGCCACGAGAACGACATTCATCGTCATGTTAAGGAGTTTTTACCGTGACGTTACCAGCCTTTGCAGCAAACTGCACATCAACACTGGAAACAATGATGTTGCCATGATAACTTCGGTGCACACACACACACACACACACACACACACACACACACACACACACACACACACACACACACACGTGCGCGCGCGCACACACACACACACAACACACACACACACACACATACAGAAGAATTAAGGAAGGGAGAGCATAAATGAGGTTGGGGGTAGAGGACGGTGGCTGGAGGGGGACGGGAAGTGCGGAGGGAGGGGGAGGGAGGGTGGGGGGGGGGGGGGGGGGGGGGGGGGGGAAAGAAAGGGGTGGAATCGCTCGCACAAGTAGACTTTCTGACCATGATTTTCATAAAATCAATGCTGAAAAATAAATGCCCCAAAGTTCATGGAGGCGAAATACAGAAAACAGGGAAAATAAAATGCAGAGCCCTAAAATTCCGAGTTTAACACAGGCAAAAAAAAAAAACAAACAAAAAAAAAAAAAATCCTAAAGTGATAGACTGAACTTAAGACTTAAAATCGTCAACAGTAATCCAGAATCATTCCATCTTTATTACTGCTTGAAACAGACATAACAAATAATCAAAGAAAAATAAATATACATCTATAAATTAAGACTTAA
>JADBJO010003182.1:130000-140000 GCA_016801955.1 Conus betulinus | reverse complement strand
GAAATTCCACCTATGGTTGGTATGCCTGCTGGAGTGAATTAAAAAGGGACAGGCACATGATGTCTGTATTAGGTGCCGTCAGTGACAGGCCGCGCGCAGGATTTTTCATCTCGGTACATATGCATAGATGCAACGATAGAAAGAAATCCTACAAGTCTTTTCTTAATAGAAATACTGTGACAGGCACATGACCAATCAGGTTATTCATCTCCCTTCTCAGTGTTAACATCCCAAGGATGTACATCGACAGACCAGTGACAGGCACATGTTAAGGCTGCCAGTGTTCATCTCGCCATGTCAGTGACAGGCACATGACCAAGGAGGTTATTCATCAGGCTATGTCAGTGACAGGCACATGAACAAGGACGTTATTCATCTCGCTATGTCAGTGACAGGCACATGACCAAGGACGGTTATTCATCACGCCATGACAGTGACAGGCACATGACCAAGGACGTTATTCATCACGCCATGTCAGTGACAGGCACATGACCAAGGAGGTTATTCATCACGCCACACACACACACACACACACACCACCACACACACACACCACACACACACACACACACACACACACACACACACACACAGGCACATGAGGAAGGAGAATATTCAATGTTGCACACACCACACATGCATAAACACACACACACACAAGGCGTACACAAACACACACACACGCACAGCAAGAGAGAACTGAATGTATGCACACACGCAGAGCATGCATAAACGCAAACACAAGAGCGTAAAAATAGACACGCGAGAGCGAGAGAGAGAGCGAGAGTGAGAGAGAGAGAGAGAGAGAGAGAGAGGAGAGAGAGAGAGAGAGAGAGAGACAGACAGACAGACAGACAGACAGACAGAAAGAGACAGACAGACCGACAGATGACAATGACAATGGTAATAACAATGATTATGTTTTGATGTTTTTTTTTTTTCATAGGTCCATAAAAATTGTGAATTTATGTCATGCCGTATGCAAATGCTAAATTAGTCGAGTCCAACAAGCGTTAAAAGTTAAAGATTTCAGTATGTCTTTTTCCTTATTCACTTGACAAGTATGTCCGTCTCTTCAGCTTTACCTGCAACACAATAATACTGTGTAACGGGCTGTTATCTTCTGTCATCAGATTTGGGATCAGAACTGGGATGGACAATTAGAAGACTTACCATATGTAAGTTCTTTCTTCACATCGTCATGGGCATGACAACAAAACAGAATATGGATTTCTTTCTCCATAACACCGTGACAAAATGGACTACAGTTCTCAGTATCTGAGATATTACTATATCTGAAGCTGCGAACTTTAATGTCGGACACGCCAATTCCGAAGCGTGCCAGTGAGCATCTGATGATCTTGTTTACGTCTAATTTGACACAAGCTTACAGTCTTAACCTGCTTCCAACAATATGGCTTGCGCAATTTTATATCCAGTGCTTGCGAATCTCCGGTTGGAAGCCCGTTTTAAGAAATCTTTCAGTGATTCAACCCCTTTCTTCAGCCTCACCAAAATGTTTGTTTGCACCTTCTTGTTCATATAGGTTTGCATGCAGAAATTGAATTTTTTTTTTTTTCAAAAGAAAACTTATGATTAATCCTTCCCACAAAGGGACCAAACAAATTACGTGACAAAACACGACGCGTTTTGACCTCTTAGGTCTTCTTCAGGCAAGATAAACAACATCCATCTTGCGCCCAACTCGAGAACATAAGGGATTGCTCGTTCTTGGTTTTCATTGTCCGGAATGGTGTTTACCTTGCCTGTCACAGACTGAACATTTCTTTTAAAAGCCTGATATCAGGTTTTGGAGGAAGTTGAACATGATCCATTCTGTTCACTTTTCAGCAATATCAGACGTCCCTGGTAATGTTGTCAGTCGGCACAGGACTTCTGCCGACTCGTTTGGGCGACTTCGATCTCGTTTTGGCGTTCTGCTCCCCACTCTCAGACACTGTTTTCTGGCAGTGTGTGTGTGTGTGTGTTTTTTTTTTTTTTTTTTTTTAAAATAGTTCTCTCTGTGTGTTTGCGCAAGCCCCGTATCTGTAAAACCATACAGCAGAGCTAGCTTTCTCTGAACATTTTTTCACTTTTAAAAAAAAAAAGCCACTCTGTCATTTTCCCGAGTGTTTGAAATATGCAAATTTCTTAGTACAGTTTTTTTTTTTTTTTTTTTGATTTAGCGGCAAGATCAGTATAAGCTTCAGAAAAATTAAGCCGAAGGGTGAAATATACACTAATTGATATGCATGAGCTACCTGCATTTGTGCCTTACTATATTGTGTGTGTGTGTGTGTGTGTGTTTGTTGGAGTGAGGGAGGAGATGGGAGAGAGAGGAGAGAGAGAGAGAGAGAGAGAGAGAGAGAGAGAGAGAGAGAGAGATAGACACACACACATATTATATATATATATATAATATATATATATATAATATATATATATATATATATAAACGGCAAAACAGGAAGCGGCATGCGGAGCGAGTGACAAAGAATGCAAAGAGACAACTAGATGAGAGAGAGAGAGAGAGAGAGAGAGAGAGAGGAGAGAGAGAGACAGAGAGATGAGACAGAGAGAGAGACAGACAGACAGACGGACAGGACGGACAGAGACGGACAGACAGAGGGAGGGGGAGCGGTCTAAAGGAGATTGGGGTGGGACCCATTTGATGTTTCCCCAGCCCAGACGGCTGCAGACTAGCACACACCAATGGTACAGCGCCTGTCCAGGAATGAACCGACAAAAAAAAAAAAAAAAAAAAAAAAAAAAAAAGGAAAAAAAATAGGCTAGGCTGGGAGGGGTGGTGGTGGTGGTGGTGGTGTGTTTGTGTGTGAAGACGGGGCACAGACAGACGTCATGGCATCGATTCTCTCTCTCTCTCTCTCTCTCTCTCTCTCTCTCTCTCTCTCTCTCTCTCTTCTATGTCCTCGTCTCTCTCTCTCTCTCTCTCTCTCTCTCTCTCTCTCTCTCTCTTTACCCCTCCTCCATAGCTCTCTTCTCTCTCGTCTCTCATCTCTGTCTTTCTCTCTGTCTTTCTCTGCTCTGTCTGTCTGTCTGTCTGTTTGACTGTCTGTTTGACTGTCTGTCTGTCTGTCTCTTCTCTATTCCTCTCTCTCTCTTTCTCTCTCTCTGTCCTTTCTTTTCTCTTCTCTTCTCTTCTCTTCTCTCTCTCTAGATCTCTCGCTCTCTCTCTCTCTCAATCTCTCTCTCTCTCTTTTTTTCTCCTCTTTTCTTTCTCCCTAACTCTCTAAGTAGTTCTCTGTCTGTGTGTGTGTCTCTTTCTCATAAACTTTCTCTCTCATATTCTCTCTCTCTCTCTCTCTCTCTCTCTCTCTATCTCTGTCCTTTCTCTCTCCCTCTATTTGTCCTTTCTCCTCTCTCTTTCTCTTTGTCTTTTCTACTCTCATCTCTCTTTCTCTTTCTCTCTCTGTGTCCTTTCTCCTCTCCTCTCTGTCTCATTCCTCTTTGTCTTTTCTGCTCCCCCCCCCCCCCCCCCCCTCTCTGTGTCTCTGTGTGTCCTTTCTCCTCTCTCTCTCTCTCTCTCTCTGTCTCTTGTCTTTCTTCCCACCACCCTCTCTCTCTTTCTCTCTCTCCGTCTTTTCTCCTTCTCTCTCTCTCTCTCTCCTCTCTTCTCTCTCTCTTCTCTCTCTCTCTCTCTCTCTCTCTCTCTCTCTTTTCTCCTCTTTCTCTCTCTCTCTCGTTCTCTTCTCTCTCTGTCACTCTCTCTTAAGTATTTCTCGTCTCTCTCTCTCGATCTCTCTCTCTCTCTCTCTCTCTCTCTCTCTCTCTCGTCTCTATCGTTTCTCTCTGTCCTTCCTCCACCCTCTCTCTGTCTCTCTGTCTCTCTGTCTCTCCCTGTCTCTATATCTCTGTTTCTCTGTCTCCCCTCTCTCAATCTTTTTGTCTGTCTCTCTGTCTCCCTGTTTCTCGTGCATGTCTTTCCACTCTCTCTCTCTGTCGCTCGCCTCACCATATTCTTCTCTCTGCCATCGCTGAGCCTCTGTCTCACCGTCTCTCTCTCTGTCTCTGTCTCGCTCTCCCTCTACCCCCCCCCTCTCTCTCCCTCTCTCTTACCGTGCATCTCTCTCTCTCTCTCTCTCTCTCTCGCTCTCTACGTGCATCTTTGTCTCTCTCTCTTCTCTCTCTCTCTATCTCTTCTCTCTTCTGTCTCTTCCCCTCCCCCTCTCTCTCCCCCTCTTCGTATCTGTTTCTCTCTCGCTTCCTCTGCCTCTCTCTCTCTGTTCTCCGCCCCCCCTCTCTCTCCCTCCCTTTCTCTCTCTCTCTCTCTCTCTCTCTCTCTCTCTCTCTCTCTCTCAGAATCTTTTCTTTCGGTCCCTTGTCTGTTGTAGAGCTAGACATGACGCAGCAGGGCATTTCACAGCTAACTGGAAAGGAAAGTGGGAGGCGGGGAGGTGAGTGGTTTGGGTAGGTCTGGGACAAGAACCGGAGGGGGAGGGGGGGGGGGGGGGGGGGTGGAGAGAGAGGGGAGATGGGGAAGTGGAGGACAGGTGGATGGGACACAGAGGGTGAGGGGGGGGGGGGGTGGGGGGTGGGGTGGGGGTTGTGGCGTATAGGGTGAGGTGGGTGTGGAGAAGGTGAGGGGTGGGGTGGGATTGGGGGGAGAAGTGAGGGAGAGATGACAAGGCTTGGTACTTATTAGTGAGGTGGTGGCTGGGGTTTGTGATGGAAGTAGAGAGCAGAGAGAGAGAGAGAGAGAGAGAGAGAGAGAGATCTGCATCATGTTCACTTCCGTCATAGTTAGTTAGTGTTTATAGGGTCCAGCGGACTACAAAGAGCCAAATCAGGACCTCAGCTATCATATCTGCTGAGTCTCTAGATACAAATACCCACACTAGTATTAACACATCGCTTGAAGTTTATAAAGACAAAAGCACAATTGTCTGTTTAACTCCAGCAACACCTATATACATATTAAAGCACTATAACTTATAAAATAAGTTTACCTCTTTCAAAAAAGAAATTTTATGCTGCCTGAGCCATCAGACAAACATATATAATAAATGCAAAAATCATAAATAGTCGGCACGCCAACCACAAGGCGTACACACAAACTATATATATATATATAATATTTCAAAATACGCCAAACAGGGCGCACGACACAAAATATATCTATATATAATTCACTATCTACTGTCGCTGCTGGTTCCAACGACGATGAAGGCGGCGACGACGACGACGACGACGAAACGATGAAGAGGACGAAGACGACAAGACGACGAAGATGAAGACGACAACGTCTACAGCGTCAAGTCTGACACAGAACTTGCAGAACGTCAGAGCTGTGGCTCAAAGAAAAAAAAAAAAACTAGCACTCACGGCGTCTCTGCCGGCGACAGGGTGACAGTCTCACACAGGAGCTGTGGCTCACACACACACACAGACAGAACAGAACGCAGCGACGGCCTCGCCAACAGGTCGCTGGTTCAAAAAAACTTGGAGCGGCGCTCTGGCTTGGCAGCAGCGGCGTCTCCAGCCCAACTGGCTCAGCGGGTAGTCGGTCCCGGGCGCAGTGGCAGGTAGGGTAGATGTCGGCACTCAGGCCGACCTCTCCACACCGTCACACGGTGGAGAAGGGGGGTAGACACATCTACGAACCCCTGACCCTCAAACAGTAGCAGCCAGTCCCCCTCAGTCCAGGGAACACATCTACCTGGGGGAAACTGATTAACTACCTTGATTATCATGGCTACTACTCATTGCAATCACGACTACATTCATATTCATTAGCCACATCATATTCCACTAGAACTTGAGACAAACATCAATACTGCTTTCAAATATTCCTTTCCTTTTTCCGGAATAATAATAACACACATCATTCCCTTTTCCGGAATCATAGCACTACACAGTAAAGGACTTCAATATAAACCTTTCAGAGTCTAGTTTTCCAAATTGGGGAAAGATTTCCCACTTAGACCCTCTTCAATAAACCATGAATACAATTCATTACACACACTTAATGATACTTTTTTCATCAAACTATAATGTCTTTCGCCATGTCACAAATGTTCATTTCTTTTCTTGTATAATAACAAGAATGTTCATTTCAATTCATACAATCACCAGATTTTAAAAGGAATTTTTTTTCAAAAAAGATTCAACTACTTCAATACATGTAAAGGAAAGATTCCACACACTCTTGTTCACAACTATTCAATATTCATATCAAGAGTGAATTAAATACTCATCCACATCAAAATCAAAACTACCATATAGATATATGTAAAGTCTCTGTCGCTCACTCTGGGAGCTTATTATCCATAGCATCAAAACTCTCCCTCTTCTCGCAAACCACCACATTAGAATAAGACCTTTTTTTCATCATGAAGTTCATAACTAATTAAGTCACAGAATAAACGAAACCTTTTTTTTTTTCTGAAAACCACTTCCTTTAACACTCACTTCATCTATTCATGTTTTCCGACAGCATTTTGTTTTGTGTTACCCTATCCAGTCATAGGACAACAGAACACAGCAAATATTTTTCTTTTCTAAACCAAACCTTCACAAGTGCGCTGAGGAAGTTTCCTCACACCCGGCTTTAACGGTGCGCAGGTGAGTAGCAGTCAGGTAAACTTTTCAGCCGGCTTCCGGAGGACTACCTTCGGTTAGCACGGTTGCATGAAAATTTGTGACCGGACGGGAAACGGTCCGTGCAAACTGTATATTTTATGCACAGAAAAGTAACTACATACATGTAGACTGATTCATGTCACATATACTTTTTCTGAAAACAGTTGAATTGAAAATATAGCTACTTATCATTGAAGTTCCCAAATCGGACACACACACACACACACACACACACACACACACACACACACACACACGCACGCACGCACGCACACAGACACAGACACAGACACACGCATACATACACACACTCGCACGCACACAGACACACAGACACAGACACAGACAGACAGACAGACACACACACACATACACACACACACATACACACCACACACACAACACACACACACGCGCGCGCGCGCGCACGCACGCACACACACACACACACACACACACAGAGAAAGAGAGAGAGGGAGAGAGAGAGAGAGGGGGGGGGGGGGGGGGGGGGGGGGGGAAGACGTACTGGCCTCATTAATAGTATGTCAATCAATGGCTGTACAGCTTCTTTGACTGGGATGACTGTGTGAGTTTATCACCCACAGGAAAATCTCTAAGTCATGTACAACAACTAGTTACAACACAAATACAAACATTCATACATCTGCACGCACGTACGCTCTAGTTCATGCGTGCAAGTAGAAACCAGCTGTTAAAACCAGGGCAAAACGATAAAACGCTCTCCAGTTATAGATAGGCGTTACGTTACGGTGGAACCCACGACCATCGGACATTGTGAAGGAACGTTGTTTATAACAGGAAACAAAATGACAGTGGAACTTTTTCTTAGTTTATTGACCTGGCCAGTGTGTTTTGCAGAGGATCGTTTTGCAGTGTCAGCACATGAGCGACGTTTTGTCTTGTAACAACAGGCGCCTGAAACAGGCGACTTTTATTCGTTTCAAATGTTTCGGCATGTTTCAAAATGGGAGTATAAGTGGTGTTCTTCTTCAAATGGCGTTTGATTTACATACTGATCAAGTATGAATCGTTGTACCAAGAGAAACTGTAGTTTGTTTATGTTTAGGTCTTAATGTTCTAGTTCGAAACTTTTGCCAGTGCACTTCTGTGTCCTCTGTAACTGCTGCTAAGCTCGCAGATTATTATTACAGGAAAAAAAAATCACAAGTGACAATGCCAGTTTTGTTGGAAAATGCAAACCTTCCTGTCTGTCAAATCCGATATAAAGAAGTTATCGTTCTCTACTTCATGGTTCAACAAAGCAAAATCAAACCCATTTTCTGCCGATAGTTTCTTCACATTGGACACCCGATGAAACCTCCGATTCTCGTGTTGCTGTTATAAACAGCTTTTGTAGAAGGTAATTTCACATTTTCATTTAACAAATACATTTAACAAATAAAGGATATGATAGTAATCGATAAAACAAATGACAGTGATTTACATAGGAAAATGTTGTCATCGTAAGAACATTTCGTTATGTTTCGACAAACCACCATTGTCATTGAATAAAGATTTGAGTAGTTTAACACGTTTCAATCAGTCATGGACTAGGGATTTAGATGGAATCGATGGTAAGATACTAAAATCGCTTCACTTGATATTGTGCTATGCTCACTTATGTTTATAATTTATGTGTTGATAATAGCAACTTTCCCCTTGAAATTCAAACAATTGACTACAGAACTATTTCAATGCTATTGTTTTGTCGAAACCACTCGAAAGACATGTTGAAAGATACCTCTATTGCCATCTATGATATTACGATTTGATTCATGAAAATCAGTTAGGCTTCCGAGAAAAAATTATTCCTGCCATACCTCTCTTGTACAATCTATGGATGGACACCCCCCCCCCCTCCCCCCAAGCCTCCGAAGTACATACAATAGAGACCTTAAAGGATTTGTTGTTGTAGGTTTTCCAAGAATATTTGTCTTACCAATAATTTCCTTCAGATAGAAAGTCCTATGTTTTACTAAGTGTTGAATTAAGCCTTGAAATTCATTACCCCTTTCTTTACTGATTGTCAACAGTTTGTTGAAGTTAACTTCACACCGTTAAAGTCATTCCCTTTAAAGTTTGGTGTTCCTCAATCTTTCAGCACTAGGACCTCTGCTGTCTTGTATTGAAGTCAATGACTTGACATGATATGTACATTAATGTCGTGCAATGTTTGTTGATGCTAGGCCTACTTTATTACAATCACGTACAGAAGTAATCCCACTGAACTAAGGTTCCCTGCAGAGAAACATTAATAGATGACATAGACAGAAATGAACCATATGTCTCTCCATCCTAGTGAAACAAAATGCACGTATGTCTGGACACAACGGAACTGACAGAAAATGAGTGCCTCATTCGCACTGTTATTTGGCCAAGCACAAAAGGTCAAGAGGTCATATCTCATAAAGCCTAAAGAGTTATTACTGACGACGGCTTATCTTCGTCTTACCACATGGATGGTCTCGGAAAACGTGTTTCCAAAGAATATTATGTTAATTGCAAAAATTAGAAAAAAAAACGTCCTAGATCCCCATTCTAGGAGGATATCATTTTATGCACATACACTTTCTCTTATTCGTCATGTATTCTTTTTATGGATAATAACAGTTAAACTAATACAAATCAAAGAAGTCATTTCGATAAATGGGCCATTTAATTACCGCAGATGACATCCATTACCGTGACAAAGACTGATAACAAACCTTGAAATCTTCATTCATGTAAAGAGGGATTCTACGCCAACAAGTGCTTGTGCATGTACGGGGTGATGAATGGATCAGCTTCGATGCAAATCATCGAAAGCTTTGTCATTGACAAAAAAAATAGGCATCAACTTTCTCTTCCCAGACCCCTAGCAATCTTTACAGATTGTTATGCTCTGGATCGATCACATAGAATGATTGGCCTTCCTCGTGAAAATCGTGTCCCTCGAAACAGGTATTGAAACAACACTTAAAAGGAAAAAGCATCGGATGGAAACACCATTCAATTATTATGGTCACCTCCATTTATGATAATCCTATCTCTCACTCGCCCTCCCTCCCTCTGTCTCTCCACCCCCCACCCCCCCCCCCCCCCCTTCCCTTTGGTGACACAGCCTGAATATGTGAAAACTAAGACTAGTATTAAAGCATTTCACGACAGATGTTTACCTGCCGTCTTGATTGGAGGGAGAGAGAGAGAGAGAGAGAGAGAGAGAGAGAGAGAGAGAGAGAGAGAGAGAGAGAGAGAGAGAGAGAGAGACACACACACACACACACACACACACACACATACACGCGCGCGCGTGCGCGTTGGCACGCACGTACGCACACACACGCACGCACGCACGCGCACACACACACACACAGAGCGAACAAACGAAATTTTATTTTAC
>JADBJO010003182.1:97500-112500 GCA_016801955.1 Conus betulinus | reverse complement strand
ATCTGAATGTCATAGAATGATTACGGTACATTATAATATCTGAATGTCATAGAATGATTACAATGCATTATAATTATCTGAATGTCATATAATGATAACAGTTTATTACACATTCTGAATATGATCTAACAATAAAAGTAGGCTAATAACATCTGAAATTCATATAATACCAACAATAGTATACTAATGATAGTTGAATGTCATGTAATAAGAACATTACACTTATAATATCTGAATGTTATAAATGGTAATAGTACAACAACAACGGTGATAATGATATTGATAGTAATAATATTAACAGTAAATAATAATGATAATAATAATAGTAAATAATGATAATAATAATAAAAAAACAATAATAATGATAATCATGATAATAGTAATCCTCCTCATCATCATCTCCTCATCCTCATCCTCCTCCATCCTCCTCATCCTCACCACCTCATCATCAACAACATCATGGTGATCATGATCATCATCACAACAACAACAACAACGATGGTGATGATGATGATGATATACTACTAGATTACTACTACTACTACTACTTCCACCCCATGATGATGATGATGATGATGATGATGATGATGATGATGATGATGATGAAAAAGTACCTGGATGTCACATCATGAACACAGTGTGATAACAGTATCTGACTGTCATATAATATTAACAGTATAATACCAGTTTCTGAAAATCATCGACTAAGGCCAGAATTACTGTAGGACAAATGGGTACTATGCCTTAAAAAGGACTTTGGTGCTTGGCGTTTCCTCCTTTCTTTATTCGTTTTATTTGTGAGCTTGTTTTATTGTGTCAGCTTATTTTATATGTTGGTTAGTTTGATCGTTTGATACTTACTCTCTCTCTCTCTCTCTTCTCTCTCTCTCTCTCTCTCTCTCTCTCTCTCTCTCTCTCTCTCTCTCTATATATATATATATATATATATATATATAAAGATATATGTGTGTGTGTGTGTGTGTGTGTGTGTGTGTGTGTGTGTGTGTGTGTGTGTGTGTGCGCGCGCGCGCGCGCGTGTGTGTCCATTTTATACTGCACACACACACACACACACACACACACACACACACACACACACACACACACACGTGCGCGCGCGCACGCACGCAAAACACAAGCATGGGTATGTATATAAGGATGCATGTTTCTTTGTCAGCCCTATTACAGGGTCTCTGTGTTTGTAACGTACTCAAGTACTCAATATACTATCAAGTAAAGTTTCAGAGAGAGAGAGAGAGAGAGAGAGAGAGAGAGAGAGAGAGAGAGAGAGAGAGAGATGTTTAGATCAGCAACACCAGACAGGAAGAATAGGCTGATGTTTCTTCCACTCCTTTCTTTATGTGTGAAAGCAAATCATTTATAATCTCTATGCACTAAGTAAGGTACTAATTGTTTTGAAATTAAACGTTGACAGGAAATTACAATTTAACGACAATTTCTATTTTTTGACGCTGTAGATATATTTATATATAAGAAACGTTCTTAGTTTCAGCTCTTTCATCGCGTTTTTTCTCTCTTCCATAATACTTCCTTATTTGGTACCCTTTAAAACATACTTCTCTTCTCTCGCCTCTCACTCTCTCTCAGTCTCTGTCTCTCTCCTCTCCTCTCTCTGTGCTCTGTCCAGTCAGTCTCTCTCCTGTCAGTCTCTCTCTCTTCTCCTTTGTATAAAGGTACTTCATCTCTAAATAACTCAACGATTTAGCATCCCTCAATCCCTGCATATTTATTGTGCCAGTTGTTTCTTTCTGTCTGTTTCTTTGTCTATAATCTGTCTGTCTTGTGTCTGTCTGTCTCTGTCTCTCTCTCTCTTCTCTCTCTCTGTATGTATTACCCCTCTTCATCAGCAGGCCTTAGCCTAAACCTGATCGCACTTTCCCTCATTTCTCCCATGATCGGTGCCCCTCTCTGTCC
The DNA here is from genome assembly GCA_016801955.1 of Conus betulinus. Classification (NCBI taxonomy): domain Eukaryota; kingdom Metazoa; phylum Mollusca; class Gastropoda; order Neogastropoda; family Conidae; genus Conus; species Conus betulinus. The sequence continues at coordinate 110,565 of JADBJO010003182.1, read as the reverse complement.
GCTCCCTGTCTTCTCTGGGCTCTCTCTCTCCCTTTGTCTCTGGGGGTGGGGCTCCCGTCTCTTCTCTGTCAGGGGACTCTGTCCTCTCTCCTCTCTCCTCTCTCTCGGTCCTCGCCCCTCTCCTTCCCCTACTCTCTCCTCCTCTCCTCCTCTCTCTCTCCCTCTCCCTCTCATCTCCCTCTCCTCTCAGGACCTCTCTCCTCCCGGACCTCTCGATCCTCCGTCATCTCTCTCCTTCTCCCACTCGCTCTCCAGTCCCTCCCCATCTCCTCCTCCTTCTCCCTCTCCCCCCCTCTCTCCCTCTTCTCTTTCTGAGTCTTTCCTTTCTGTCTGTCAGTCTCCGTGGGGTGGGAGGCTCTCTCCTCTGTCTCCTCTCTCTCTCTCCTCCCTCCTCCTCTCCCCCCCTCTCTCTCTCTCTCTCGGGTCGGGGTTTTACCCGACCCTCCTCCCCGTCCAGCCCCCCCCTCTCCCTCACCCCTCTCCCTCCTTTCTTGGTCCTGCCTCCGATCTCCCCCCCCTCCCCCTGGATGCCTGTCTCCCTCGTGTCTCTCAAGTCTCCTCCCTGGGGGGTGGTACCCCTCTTCTCCCTCTCCTCCTCTTGGTATTTGGCGCGTCCTTGGCAGCAGCCCATTGAGACAAAGAGAAGCAATGAAGCGGGGCGGGGGGTATTCCTTGATTTGGTGCCCAAGACTGAGGGCCGCTGGGAGGGCCCTGGAGAGGGGGGGAGAGAAGGGTGGGAATGACTGGGGGGGGTGGGGGGACGGGTTAGGGGGGGGGTGGGGTGGGAACTGCCTGAGGGGCCTGGGTGGGGCTGCCTGGGGAGGGGGATGGAGGACGTGATTCCTCGGACCTTTCAGACCGTGGCGGTAACCAGGGAAGGAGAGGGAGTCTTCGTGGACCAGGAGGGGGAGGGGCTGGGAAAAGAGAGGGTGGGGGGTGGGGCGGGGGGTGACACCTTTTCCTTGGGGGCGGGGAGGGAGAAAATTGGTAGTCTCTACCTTTCCCTAGGAACTCTACCTTTCCTGGGATCATGGTGTTCCTGGAGGTCCGTAGGGATGCTTCCTGCTAGATCTTCAAAACCTGCTTCCTACTACTTTTCCTACCTCCGCCATTCTTTATACCGACCTTTCCTACCCCCCTCTACCTTTTCCCCCCCTTTTTCCTTTACCTTTTCCTGCCCCCCCTCTCCCCCTCCCTGCCTCCATACTCCCTACCTTTTCCTGCTTCCTCTACCTTTTCTTCCTGCCTCTACTCTTCCTTCCTTGCTTCCTCCTTGCTGCTCTACCTTTCCTCCTGTCCTCTACCTTTTCCTGCTTCCTCTAACCTTTCCTACTTCCTCTACCTTTCCTGCCCTGACTTCCTCTACCTTTTCCTACTTCCCTCTACCTTTCCCTACTTTTCCTCTACCTTTTCCTACTTCCTCTACCTTTCCTGCCCTCCTCTTCCTCTACCTTTTCCTGCTTCCTCTACCTTTTCCTGCTTCCTCTACCTTTCCTGCTTCCTCTACTTTCTTTTCCTCTACCTTTCCTCCTCTCCTCTACCTTTTCCTGCTTCCTCTACCTTTTCCTGCTTCCTCTACCTTTCCTGCTTCCTCTACCTTTTTCCTGCTTCCTCTACCTTTCCTCTACCCTTTTCCTCTTCCTCTACCTTTCCCTGCTTCCTCTACCTTTTCCCTGCTTCCTCTAACCTTTTCCTACTTCCTCTACCTTTCCTACTTCCTCTACCTTTTCCTGCTTCCTCTATACCTTTCCTCCTTTCCCTACTTCCTCTACCTTTTCCTGCTTCCTCTACCTTTTCCTGCTTCCTCTACCTTTTCCTGCTTCCTCTACCTTTCCCTGCTTCCTCTACTTTTCCTGCTTCCTCTACCTTTCCCTGCTTCCTCTACCTTTCCCTGCTTCCTCTACCTTTCCCTGCCTTTTCCTCTACCTTTTTATCCTGCTTCCTCTACCTTTCCTGCTTCCTCTACTTCCCTCTTCCTCTACCTTACTCCTGCTTCCTCTACCTCCCCTGCTTCCTCTACCTTTCCCTGCTTCCTCTACCTTTTCCTCCTGCTTCCTCTACCTTTCCTCTGCTTCCTCTACCTTTCCCTGCTTCCTCTACCTTTCCTCCTGCTTCCTCTACCTTTTCCTGCTTCCTCTACCTTTCCCTGCTTCCTCTACCTTTTCCCTTGCTTCCTCTACCTTTCCCTGCTTCCTCTACCTTTCCCTGCTTCCTCTACCTTTTCCCTGCTTCCTCTACCTTTCCCTGCTTCTACCTTCCCTGCTTCCTCTACCCTTTCTTCCTCTCTACCTTTTTCCTCTACCTTCCTCTACTACCTTTTCCTGCTTCCTCTACCTTTTCCCCTGCTTCCTCTAACCTTTCCCTGCTTCCTCTACCTTTTTCCTGCTTCCTCTACCTTTCCCTACCCTCTACCTTTTCCTACTTCCTCTACCTTTTCCTACTCCCTCTACCTTTTTCTACTTCCTCTACCTTTTGTCCTACTTGTAAGATCAACCTTTTTCCTACTTCTGTCTTACCTTTCCTACTCGCTCTACCTTTTCCTGCGCCTTCCTCTACCTTTTCCTACTTCCTCTACCTTTCCTGCTTCCTCTACCTTTTCCTACTCCCTCTACCTTTTCCTACTTCCTCTACCTTTTCCTGCTCCCTCTAGAGAGAGACTCCCTCTACCTTTTCCTACTTCCTCTACCTTTTCCTGCTCCCTCTACCTTTTCTACTGAGAAGAGATGAGGAATGGTAACAGAGAAAGAAAAGAAGCTAAAAACTAAGCTAGAACAGAAGAACGAAGAAAAGGGATGGGTGTCGAGAGTCCAGATAGGAAGAAGAATGGGTGGGATGGGGAAGGGGGGAGGAAGAGGAAACAAAAGGAAAGGAATAACACAAATTCACGTATAGAAGAAGAAGAAGGAGAGAAGAAGAGAGGAAGAAGAAGAAGAAAAAGGAGGGAGGAGGAGGAGGAGGAAGAGGAGGAGGAAGAAGAGGAGGAGGAGGAGGAGGGGAGAACAAGAAACGAAGAAGGAGGCGGAGGAAGGAGGGAGAGAGAGGAGGAAGAGGAGGAGGAAGAGGAGAAGGAGGAAGGAGGAGGAGGAAGAAGAAGAGGAAGAAGAAGAAGAAGAAAGAAGATAGCCTTTGAACCAAGCTCCCCGAGAGGAAGACTGAGACAAGACTAGAGTCGAAAGATTCCAACTCTGAACCATTAACCAAGGTGGTCCTTTAGGTCAACTTTTCTTTTCAACTTGAAAAAGTACCAGATTGACTTGACGTATCTGTTTGGGTTTTAGGCTGGGGGTTTGTTAATGTCTCCTGTGTCGAAATATCTTTTTTTTCTCTGTAGATAGAAAAAAGGCGGATGTTTGAGAAAGAGAGAGAGAGAGAGAGAGAGGAGAGAGAGAGAAGGATAAAGGGAGGGGGAGGAGAAGGAGAGAAATGCGGAAAGATAGACGAAGAAGGTCAAATATAGAAAAAAGGGAGCAGGCGGAGAGGAATGGAGAGAGAGGGGGAGAGGGAGGGGGGGGGGGGGGGGGGGGGGGGGGGGGGTCAAATAGGAGAAATGAGCATGAAGATAACAAAGATGCGAGAGAGGACAACGCTGTGAGGAGGGTCCCTCTCTAGCCCGGGTCTCCTCTCTCCCTCTCGGGGGGGACTCTTGGGAGGAATGAGGCATCGTGAGTCCAAAGATTTGCGAGAGAGACAGCTCTCTGTCGAGTTTGTCTGCATAGCCACCGGTCTATCAATCTCTGCTCCATCTCACGTCAGACCACAGTCTTTGACAGTATGTCCACGCTTACGTTCTCCTCTCTCTCTCTCTCTCTCTCTCCCTCTATCCTCTCTCTCTCTCTCTCTCTCTCTCTCTCTCTCCACATCTATAACACAAGTCTGAAACGTAGGGCCTCTCTTGATAGAAAACATAGACACAGCAGAAATAGAACACAAAGACCGATAGAACATGCAGCCTCCCTTAATATAGAAAACAAAGACACGATAGAACACATGCAGTCTCCCTTAATATAGAAAACAAAGACACGATAGAACACACAACCTCCTTTTAATATAGAAAACAAAGACCTGATAGAACATACAGCCTCCCTTAACATAGAAAACAAAGGACACGATAGAACATACAACCTCCCTTAACATAGAAAAACAAAGACACGATAGAACATACAACCTCCCTTAACATAGAAAACAAAGACACGATAGAACATACAACCTTAACCCTTAACATAGAGAGAACAAAACCGTCAAAGAGCTCATAGAACCTACAGCCTCCCTTGATATAGAAAACAAAGACACGGTAGAACACACAACCTCCTTTAATATAGAAAACAAAGACCTGATAGAACATACAGCCTCCCTTAATATAGAAAACAAAGACCTGATAGAACATACAGCCTCCCTTAATATAGAAAACAAAGACCTGATAGAACATACAACCTCCCTAACATAGAAAACAGAGACACGGTAGAAACATACAACCTTCCTTAACATAGAAAACAAAGACACGTAAACATACAACCTCCCTTAATATAGAAAACAAAGACACGGTAGAACATGCAGTCCTCCCTTAATATAGAAAACAAAGACACGGTAGAACATACAGCCTCCCTTAATATAGAAAACAAAGACACGTAGAACATACAGCCTCCCTTAATATAGAAAACAAAGACACGGTAGAACATACAGCCTCCCTTAATATAGGAAACAAAGACACGGTAGAACATACAACCTCCCTTAATATAGGAAACACGGTAGACAAAGACACGGTAGAACATACAACCTCCCTCCCTGATATAGAAAACAAAGACACGATAGAACATACAATCTCCCTTAATATAGAAAACAAAGACCTGATAGAACATACAGCCTCCCTTAATATATGAAACAAAGGCACTTTAGAACAGACAGTCTCCCTTAATATAGAAAACAAAGACACGGTAGAACGTACAGTTCCCTTGTTAGAAAACAAAGACACGGTAGAACATACAGCCTCCCTTGATAACATACAATTTCCTTTTAAAGAAAGTATAGACGCGGTGGAACATACAATCTGTTTTAAAAGACACATACAGAAGGTGGAGGACAGAGTTTCCCTTAATAGAAACAGCCTCCATCAGCCTCCGTGGCGAAAGTGGTTAGTGTCGTGGACTCCCGGCTGGGAGGTCGTGGGTTTGAATCCCATCAGAGTCATGTGGGTTTTTCTGCCCAGTTTTCTGGACTCAGTTGGGAAGGCTGGGACCCACATCGTCGAATTACATCCACTTAATGGATGCGTTTCTGAGAGTGTTGCTCCTGACCAACACTGCAGGTGCCTGTATCTCTCGGGCCTGGCTGACGCCGGGATATATTATGAAAGGTAACGTAGAGTACAGCCTGTGTCATGTATTCTCAGACTGGAGTGGAAATCTGTAGTATCATCTTAATCATCCTCATTCTCATCGATCAGCATAAAAAAATGTCTCAACTTCTGTGGCCCTTCATTTTTTTTTTTTTTTTTTCTTGCGAAACTTTTTTTTTTTTTTAAAATAAACATTTTTAATCGCTTTGAATGGAATTACATAACAATTTACACTGCATACATACAAAAGTACATGAATACATGTATATGTACAATGAGCAATTATACCAATACATCATTTGATATTAAAAAACACATTACATCAAAATGTATGTATGTATCCATATGTATGGACACACACACTTATATTTGCCCACACATACACACAAACATAAAACATAACGGCACAGACATTAAGAAAGATCAAACTTTAGAGAGAGAGAGAGAGAGAGAGAGAGAGAGAGAGAGAGAGAGAGAGAGAGAGAGAGAGAGGATGGTGGATGTCGGTTCGTTTTGCAGCTATTTTTACATTTGGATTCACGGTTTTACTCTTTTGTTTGTTTGTTGTTTTTGTTTTTCCCTTCCTTCCCTTTTCTCTTTTTTTCCTTTTCTCTCTCCTTTAATCCTTTTTTTTTCTTTTTCTTTTTAAAACATACTTTTTACTGTTTCAGTGCGTATTTCTGAATAGCAATTCATATGGCATCCATATTTTTTTTAAATCATCTGTTTTCCATGATAATCTGGCATTGTGTTGTTTCTATTCTATGTCTGAAGAAAAGTATCTTTCAAAGGCTACTATGTTAGGTACAGACTTTTCAAATTTACATTTATAAATATACATTTTATCCAGAAGTATCAATAAATCAAAAACATAGTCCGTAACCATATTATTTTCTATGCCAAATAATACTATGTTTGAGTTATACTGATGTTTGTACATGTTGTACATTTTGTTTTTAATAATTGTTCAAGGTTTTTCCAGAAACGATTTGAGATGTTGCATGTCCAGAATATATGTTCAATACTGTCTTTGAATTTTTTACAGAAATCACAATAATAACTATCTGTAATATTCATTTCTTTCAGTATAACATTTGTCCCGAGAGAATTCTATGTACAATGCGCACCTGCAGCCATTTCAATTTGACATCTTGTATTTTATGCACTTTTTAAAAAAAACCTCTTTCCACTGAATATCTATCCCTAGCTTCTCAGTCCATTTTTGACAGGAATTGGGAGGTTTGTTGTCATTGATTAAGATATCATAGAACAACCTCGTACCTTTAGATATGGAATATATTAATTTTAATGCCCCAGGGATATCATGCGCAATTGTTTTTTATTTCATTTATCTTTGTTTGTTTTATATATTTCTTAATGGACATTTTACAGCCATTAAAAGCCAGAAAATGTATATTCATTCCAAATTTTCTATTAAATTCAGTCAGTATGCGTAAGGAATTTTCCGTTGTTGTCAAGAAAATGTGCAACACAGTTGACACCTTTTTTGGATCCAATTTCTATGCTTAATCAAATTGTCTCCAATTTTAAATTTTTCATTATAAAACACTGGTTCTGAAAGTAACTCTGTTTGCGTTTTTGGTTGTACTAGATTGCAAAAATGGCTGTATGCACATAGATATGTTTTTCCAAAAGATGTTGTTATGATTTTTATATAAACCGTAGCTTGGGCCATATTTTTCAATTTCAGTAAGAAATGGATATAATTCCATTGCAACATTTTTCCATTTATGTTTAGTCGCTTTCAGCCTTCTTATCCAAATGAGTTTCAGTGCAGCAATGTATGCTCTGATATCTGGTACATTTAGACCACCATATCTTACACTTTTCGTTACCGTATTTCTGCTAATTTTATCTCGTTTACCATTCCAAATAAAACGAAAACACATTTTCTGGAGATTATTCACAAACTCATCTGGTGGGTTGGGAAGCAGGGTCCAGAGGTGTATTAGTTTTGATAGTATTAAGGATTTTAATACAGCAACTCTTCCAAGAGGAGTTATATTTCTTTTTATCCAAATATTGAAAAGAGCTTTTATTTCCGACATTTTTTCGGCATAATTAGCTTGATCACAATCTTTTATATCATTTGTAAACCATATACCGAGTATTCTAAATTTTTCTGGATTCCAAATTATATTTAAATGTTCCATGTATTTTGTTTTGAAATTCTTTTTACTTCCAAGCCAGATTGCTTGTGTTTTATTTTCATTCATAAAAAGCCCTGAGAAATTTCCAAAATTTAAAATCAACTGAATAGACTTTTCAAAGGATAATCGATCACCATTATTCATTAGCTGCGCATCATCAGCAAATTGAGATATTTTGTGTTCTTCGTGGTTGATGTCAATGCCTTTTATATCTTTGTCTTCTCTTATCATAATGGCTAAAATCTCTATGCAGAGTATAAATAGATAAGGGGAAAGTGGGTCTCCTTGCCTACATCCTCGTTCTATTGGAAACCAATCAGCTACTTGGCCATTGACTATAACTGTTGATTTGATATCTGTGTAAAATGTTCGTATCCATTTACAAATACCCTCTCCAAAACCAAAGGATTCTAGAACTGTAAACAAAAATTGCCAATCCAAAGAATCGAAAGCTTTTTTTCGAAGTCTAAACAGAGCAAGAGACCAGGCCTATGAGTTGTGTCAAGATAACAGATTAAATCGTAAATCAGTCTAATATTGTCTCCAAGGTATCGGTTGGCTACAAATCCAGTCTGATCCTCATTAATTAATTTTTCGAGAGTTTTCTTAATCCTGTTTGCAATACACGATGCTCCGATCTTATATAAAACATTTAATAATGAAATTGGTCTCCAATTTTTTATGTGTTCTTTAGATTTTTCTGGTTTGGAATGCAAGTAATAAGTCCCTGTTTTTGTGTTGCTGAAAGTTCTCCGTCTTTGAACGACTGGTTTAGAGCGCGCACGACGAATGGTCCCATTTTTTTTTTTCCAAAAGATTTATAAAATTCAGCTCCAAATCCATCCGTACCTGGACTTTTTCCATTTTTCATATGTTGTAATGCATAACCTGCTTCTTCTAAACTTATGTCCCCTTCTATAGAGTCCCTCTCTTCTTGTGATAATGTAGGATGCTTATTAACTAAATCACTTATTTCACATACATCTAAACTTTTTTTCTTATATAATTTACAGTAAAACTCATTTACTTCGGTTTTTTATTCGTTCTGGTTCATCAAGTAAATCTCCGTTTTGATTTACTAGCTTTGTCATACTTTTGTTTACGAAGTGCCTTTTTTCCAAGTTACAAAAATATTTTGTTACCTTTTCCCCTTTCTGCTATCCATTTTGCCCTCTGTGGCCCTTCATGCCCTGATCTCATGGTGACCTCAATTTCGATGTCCTCTCCACATCTGTGGCCTTGGTTTGGTACCGCCGGGGTCACCGGTATCGGCGAGTCCATGGGAGCTGTCGTTGGACGGACGTGGCGGTGTCCTCCAGAGGGAGAGCTCACTCACGCCGGCTCCGCGACTAAGCAATTATTGTCGTCAGTAGGGGGCTAGTAGGTGGTGGTGGATCAGAACAGGCGCCACTGAACACCACCGAAGTGACTCGGCAGCAGTGCAGTGTCTTCTCCAGTGGGTTTCCTCTAGACGACTTGACATTGACTGCTCCTTGTGGTTGGCCCGGCGCCGGGGCTGCGGCGGGACCGACCGGGCTGTGGCAGTGGACGGGGGTGTCAGAATGAGCGGCGTGGGTGCACTGTCCTCTGAGGTGGCGCAGAAGATGGGACCGACCAAAAAAAAAAAAAAAAAAAAAAAAAAAAAAAAAAAAAAAAAAAAAGCATAGACACAGTGGGGACATAGAGCCTCTCTCATAGAAAACATAGACATGAGAGAACGCAGAGCCCTCCCTTCAATAGAACACCTGAACTATATGGAACGTGCGACATTTGTTATTTTAAAAAAAAAAAAAAAAAAAAAAAAAAGAAAAAAAAAAAAGCAGAGAACAAGGCCGACACCTAACTAGCTCCGGTGTACCCCGCCCGTCCTCCTGTCCGCCCCAGGCGTGACGGCCCCCCCCTCCTCCTTTCTTTCCTTTCACTCTCATGTTTGGCTAAGGTGAAACACGGATAGTTCAATGCTCTGCCTTGCTCTTGAGCTCTCCCCCCCCCCCCCCCCCCCTCCGCCCTCCCTGAGCTTTCCCAGCCGATTTTTTCACACAGACGCTGGTGGACAGAGAACTATTTCCTAGAGCAACGACCTCTCTTGTCATACGTGCATATATGCAAACAAAAAAAATCGCGCGACGCGCGGACTTGTCGAAACGACGCCACACACGCACACTAACATACACGCACGCGAGCGTCCGCGCGCAAGCACGCGCGCGCGCGCGCGCACACACACACACACACACACACACACACACACACACACACACAGGTGCGCAGGCGCACTCACACACACGCGCGCGCGCGCGCGCACACACACACACACACACACACATACACACACACACACACACACACACCACACAGGCGCGCACGCACAGGCGCTCACGCATCGCGGAGACAGGGAGTGTCAGAAACGGAAACAAAGAGACAGTGTGTGTGTGTGTGTGTGTGTGTGTGTGTGTGTGTGTGTGTGTAGTATATAATATTTCCATGCGGAATGAGGAGATATAAAGCAGAAGTCACCAAAATAGTATCATGAGCATAGCCTGAGGAGGAACGAACGTGATCAGTGATTCATCGAGAAAAAGCATGTTCAAGTACACAAGCATACATTCACATTCAGCACATGGTTCAAGGCAAGAGAGAGAGAGAGGAGAGAGAGAGGAGAGAGAGAGAGAGAGAGAGAGACAGACAGACAGGAGAGACAGACAGACAGAGACAGACAGAGACAGATAAAGACACAGAGAGAGAGAGAGAGGAGAGAGAGGAGAGAACGAGAGAGAGAGAGAGAGAGAGGTTCGTTAATATCATACACACGTGACTGATGTTACTGTTTTAACACGCACGTGGATAGGCATTGGTCATATGAATTATCCTGCAAAGCTACATAACTATCAAGGGTTTGTCTTAAATAAATGTCAGCGAATCGCCCAGAGAAACGTGGACAAACGAGTCACAAGACAAAACACAACGCGTTTCATGTTGGAGTTCTTCCCTTCAGGGATATGTTTATTATAAATAACGGAATGTTCATGCTAAAAAAAAATAGTGATTGGATTAGCCTCGCAAAGTATTCAGTCCAAATTATGCATGAATTCTCGAACATTTACAAAACTCAAGATTCTCATACGAGTCACAAGACAAAACACAACGCGTTTCGACCTCTTAGGTCTTCTTCAGAGAGAGGAACAGCGAGAGAGAGAGCGAGAGAGAGGAAGAGAGAAGAGAGAGAGAGAGAGAGAGAGAGAGAGAGAGAGGTTAGGAAGAAGACCTAAGAGGTCGAAACGCGTTGTGTTTTGTCTTGAGACTCGTTTGTCCACGTTTCTCTGGGCGCGGTTCGCTGACATTTATTTAAGATTTGTTTAGATTTCCGCCTGCAGTCGTTTCACTTTGCAACTAGATCTATCAAGGGTGTGTTTAACAATTTTCTGCTGAGATTCTAAGCATCGAGGGCCTTTAATCTCAGTCGGAAATGAGTTCCAGAGAAAAGGACAAGAATAACAAAGACTTGTTTTAAATAGGTCACTTCTAGGTATGAGAATCTTGAGTTTTGTAAATGTTCGAGAATTCATGCATAATTTGGATTGAATAATTTGCGAGGCTAATCCAGTCACTATTTTTTTTTTTTTTTTTTAGCATGAACATTCCGTTATTAATAATAAACATATCCCTGAAGGGAAGAACTCCAAACATGAATATTGACCTTATTCTATTTCGGCTGGAAGATTTAAGGAGAACTACTTTAAAATTTAAGGGCTGTTCATAGATGCTGATTAATGGTTTCATTGAATTTTGTACCGGCTGAGTCAGACAGGGTCGAACAGTACTTGACTGAAGAGAGTATGTATGCATTCAAGAATAATTTTGGCACAAAAGTTCAAAAAAAGTGCTTGATTCTGCGTGACTGATATATTTGTATGGATGCTGTTCTGCACAATGATTAGATGTAAGCAGTCCACAAAAGGTAGCTGTCAATTATTATGCATAGAACCAGATGACTGTCTACTTTTTCAGTTCTTACATTGTTGATAAAAAAAAGAAGGGTATTGTTTTACATCCTGCCGTCTTTGATTGGTTATAATGAGCATGGCTTTTGTCACACTGGAGATTAATGACATAATTCAGACCGTATGATTCACTTATGATATCAGCAGACTTATGTCATGGTGCATAAACAAAATTAAGGTAGGAGCTGCTATCTCTCTCTCTCTCACACACTCTCTCTCTCGCTCTCTCTCTCTCTCACACACACACACACACACACACACACATTTTCATTCTCTCTCTCTCTCTCTCTCTCTCTCTCTCTCTCTCTCTCTCTCTCTCTCCCCCCCCCTCTCTCCCCCCTCTCTCTCTCACTCTCTTTGTCTCTCTCTATCTCTCACTCTCACTCTCTCTCTAAAGACACACACACAGACACAGAAACACACACACACACACTCACTCACACACACAACAGTCGCTCTCTCTCTCTCTCTCTCTCTCTCTCTCTCTCTCTCTCTCTCTCTCTCTCTCGCACACACACAAACACACACGCGCGCGGGCACTCGCTCGCGTGCACACACATACATGACCACACGCAGGCACGTGCGCACACACACGTACATGCACACGCACACGCACAACACATACACGCACGCACGCACACACACACACACATACACACATACACACACAAGCACAGGCGCTTACATGTGCGCGTGCACACACATACATGACCACACGCAGGCACGTGCGCACACACACACGTACATGCACACACACACACATACACGCACGCACGCACATACACACACACATACACGCACACTCACACACACACACACACACACACACACACACACACACACACACACACACACACACACAGAGGCGCGCGCAGGCGTGCTCGCGCGCGCGCACGCGAACACACACACACACACACACACACACACACACACACACACACACACACACACACACACACACACGCAGACACACAAAACACACACACACACACACACACACACACACACACACACACACACACACACACACACACACACACACACACACACACACACACACACACACACACACACACACACACACACTTACACACACACACACACACACACACACACACACACACACACACACACACACACACCACACACACACACACACACACACACACACACGTGGCAGCACCACCATCTTCATTAGGACGATATAACCTACAGATGTTGAGCGGAAATGGCCATTTCCTTTTCTTCAAAAGGGAAAAGGGGGTTGGGGGGGTGGGGGTGGGGGGCTCGGCAGGGATCGCTGATGAGGACGGTGGAGTGTAGGGAAGAGGGTGTGGACTGCGGGAGGGAAAGCAGAGAGAAGTGAGGGGGGGGGGGGGGGCGGTGTGTGTGTATTGAGGAGGGGAGAGCGGAGAGAAGTGGGGTGGGGGGGTGTGTGAGGAGGGGGGAGAGGGGAGAGAAGTGGGGGTGTTGTATTGAGGAGGGGAGAGGGGAGAGAAGTGGGGAGAGTGTTGTGTTGAGGAAGGGAGAGAAGTGGGGGGTGTTGTGTTGAGGAGGGGAGAGA
>JADBJO010003182.1:77500-87500 GCA_016801955.1 Conus betulinus | reverse complement strand
ATTCACGATGTGAATTTTATATTAAAAAAAAAAAATGATTTACAGTGCAGGCGACCCCGCAAATCATTTTCTAGGACTTTAAAGTCATGAGGGGAAATAGAACGACGCTGGAAATATAAAAAAAATGATACCCCCCCCCCCCCCCCCCCCTCCCCGAAAATGCAATTTGTCTTTGTCCTTTGAGTTCCTTGGGGTGAGATGGCGCCCTGGCACCAACAGGCGCCAGTCGGACTTGGGCACTGGTTGTGGGCTGACCTCTTCAAGCTGGGCCCGTGTCCTCCCCGCTGCCCCCCCCCTCCCCCCCCTCCCCCCCCCCCCCCCCCCCCCCCCCCCCCACCGTCTTCACGATGTATGTAGCAGCACCAAGTCTGTCCAGGTCGCGCTCCTCCTCTCCTCCTCCTCCTCCTATTTCCTTTTCCCCCCCTGTGGGTTCCATTGGAGTGCTCGTCTGGTGATTTGTGATTTAAGGCTTTGGCAGTCTGTGACCATCCAGCCCCATTCTCTCTCTCTTCTCTCCCCCCCCCCCCCTCTCTCTCTGTCTCTCTCTGTCTGTCTGTCTGTCTGTCTCTCCTCTCTCTCCTCTTTCTTTCTCTCTCTCCTCTCTGTAGAAATTCGTTGGGTTCTCTCTCCCCGCAGTTCTTTGTTCTGGATGACTTCAGGCCATCTGAGGTGGAGGATGACCCACAAACCAATTACTAACGAGTCTGAGGTAAATACGCACACGCGCGTTCCGGCGCTCTCCCCGCCCTCGCCCCACAACCTCCCCCCCCACCCCACCTCCACCATCCCCTCCTTGACCCTCCCAGGAGGATGTGAGTTGTTCTAGAGAGGCAATAGGAGAGAGGATGTAGAGAGGATAGAGGGAGAGGTAAAGCGGAGAGGACGAGATGAGATAGAGAGAGAGAGGGTATATAGATACGCAGAGAGTAATGTCCATCTCTCTGGCTTCTATCTCTGTCTGACTCATATATATATATATGATATATAGATGTATGTAAAGTGCGCGCGCGCGCGCGCACGTGTGTGTGTTGTGTGTGTGTGTGTGTGTGTGTGTGTGTGTGTTGTGTGTGTGCACCTCTGCTTTTACCCTTTTGTATCTATTCCTTTTCAATACTAAACTAGCTTCGGTTAAAAAAAATCATAAACTCTCTTTCTTTTCTCTCTCTCCTCTCTCTCTCATCCACGCGCCCCACCCCCCCCCCCCCCCCCACACACACACACACATAAACACGCGCGCACACGCGCACACACACACACACACACACACACACACCACACACAAGCAGCACGCACGCATGCACGCACGCACGCGCGCGTGCACAAACGCACACATACACAAGCGTGCACGTTGGCATGCACGCACGCACGGCACACACTCGCTCGCGCACGCGACGCACGCGCGCACGCGCACGCACGCACCACACCACACACACACACACACACACACACACACCACACACACACACACACACATACACACACACACTGACTGGAATCATGTATTTTTGTCAAGATTACCTTAAATTATGCACATCTCTCTCCCTCCCGTCCGTCCCTCCCCCCTCCCTCTGGTTCTCGTTGTTTGTTGGTGCTGTCTGTCTGTCTGTCTGCTTCTCTCTCTCTCTCTCTCTCTCCTCTCTCTCTCCTCTCTCTCTCTCTTCACACCCCCCCCCCCCCCTTGCCTTCTCTCTCTCTGGAAAGAAGGAAGGAAGTAAGGAAAATGAATGATCGATATTGAACGATACTGACTGGATGACACGGGAAAACGACTGAATGAATCGCCAGCTGGCAGCTCTTCAGTCGGCAGTACCCAGGTAGGCAGCCCGTTGTTGTAAACGAGTGTTGATTGTAAAGCGCTTAGAGCTGGGCGTCTAGCCGAGAATAGGCGCTATTATAAGTATTCATTGTCATCATCTCTCATCTCTCTCTCTCTCCTCTCTCTCTCTCTCTCTCTTACGCTGTTTGTTTCTTTCTCTCTTTTTTTTTTTCTGTCTGCCTGTCTGTTTCTGTCTTTTTCTCTTCCTGTGTCTGTCTCTCTCATACTGTTGCTTGTTGTTCTCTCTCTCTCTCTCTCTCATGCTGTTTGGTTCTCTATCTCCCATCGTTTGTCTGGTTCTATCCCCCCCCCCTCCCCCCCCCGACATTCAAGTCCAATCCCCCCTGCAGTGTCCTATCCCCGCACAAAACAACAAACAACAACAAAACCCAACACGTAACGTTCATCAGCCAGCCAGTCAGTCAGTTCAGTCCAATAGCCATGCTGCCTGAACGAAGCGGCAGGCGAGGGCGCAGTGTTGTGAGTGGCGTTGTGGACGGGGAGGGGGGGGGCTGGGCTGGGGGGCCTGGGGGGGGCGGGGGGGGGGGGGGGGGGGGGGGGGGGGAGGGGGGGAAGGGCGGGGTACGGTGTGTGTCGGTATGTGCCGTGCGACCGTCAGTGACCTTGCCTCACTGGATGGCGGGGTCATTGGAAGGTTTCCGTGTCATCCTCTCTCCTCCTCTACAACAGCACTGTAGGTGCTGTTGAGGGGTGGTGGTGAGGGTGGTGGTGGTGGTGGTGGAGGGGGTGGATGGGGGGGGAAGAGGTGGGCCTCAACTCGTCGGCCACTTGTATTATAGTTATGATTCTCCTATACCCAGCCCTCTCCACTTGCAATGGCTCGACGAACTGGACTCTTCCGCCAGTGGTTGGTTTCCCAAAAAAAACTCCTCTCTCTCTGTGTGTTTGACGATCTGTTTAATATGCTGTTCCGTGTGTTACAAGCCTTTAGGAGAGACGTTCTTTGTGTGTGTGTTTTTTTTTTTCTGTTCGGGGGGGGGGGGAGATAGGGAGGAGAGAGAGAGAAATAGAGAGAGAGAGAGAGAGATTAGGAGAGAAGCGAGAGAGATTGAATAGAGGGAGAGAGAAGGGGGGGGGGGGGGGGGGGGGGGAGGCGGAGGGCGCGGTGTACTCAATAGAGAGTGAGGATGAAACGATTTGTGCGACCGAGAATAAAAGAGGCGAGAGAGAGAGAGGGGGGGGGGGGGGAGCGAGAGAGCTCGACATGAGATTATCAAAGAAGAGTTGAGAGAAAGGGGTGGTGGGTGTGGGGGGGGGGTGATCAAACGTTTTCTCAATCGAGTTGAGAGTGAACGGTTCAAGGGAAGATATAGCGAGAGAGAGAGAGGGAGGAGAGGAGGAGAGTATAGGGGTAGAGAGAGAGAGAGAGAGAGAGGGAGAGGAAGAGGGCGGCGGAGGGCGAGAGGGAGAAAGCAGGATCAACAGAGGAATAGAGATGAGAGGGTGAGGGAGAAAGGATTTGTGTCAAGAGAGATAGTGGGATGGGGGGGGGGGGGGGGGGGGGGGGGGGGGGAGGGGGAGGGGGGGAGGGAGGCGGAGAGAGAGAGAGAGGACCAAATATATTGAAGATTTAGAGAGAGAGTTGAGAGACAAATAAGATTGTTCAAGGGGCGGATTGGAGAAACTATTTTGCTCAAGTGAAGAGTGGGATAGGATTAGACGATTTTGTTCAGCGGGACGGATTCGGAGCGAGGGAGAGAGCCGAGCGAAGAGATGGGAGAGAGAGGATTGAAGAAGAGAAGAAACAGAAAGTTAGAGAGGGAGAGCGAAGAGACAGATTGAGAGATAAGAGAACACGAGAGAGAAGAGGGGAGAAGAGAACGATTTGTTCAAGTAGAGCGTGAGAGAGATGAACGATTTGTTCAAGGGAAAGGATTAAGAGAAGAGAGGGAGGCGAGAGGTAGAGAGAGAGAGAGAAGCCAACGCGATTAGAGAGAGCGAGAAGAGAAATGAGAAGAAAAAGAGTGAGAGAGGGAATGGGGAGGGAGAACGGGGGGAGGAAGAGAGAAAGCAAACGATTGGACTCAGAGAGAGTGAGAGAGTGAACGATTTGTTCAAGGGAAGATTATAGAGGCGGAAGGAGAGGAGAGGGGCGAGGGCGAGATGGAGAGATAGGTAGGAGAGAGCGAGATTGAGAGATCGAGAGGGGAGTGGAGGGAGAAGACATAAGCGAGGAGAGAGAGGGGAGGGGTGAGAGAGAGAGAGAGAAAGGAGAGAGATGGGGAGACCAAGAAGGACAGAAGATAAAGATGAAGAGAAACGATTTGCTCAAGGGAGAGTGAGGGAAAGTGTGAACGATAGGTCAGCGGAGAGAGAGGAAGAGAAGGAGAGAGGAGAAAGAGTGGGAAAGTGCGGGGGAGAAGAGAGAAGAGAAAGAGCTGGAGAGAGGAGAGTGCGAGAAACAAGACGGAGAGAGCGAGGAGGGAGAAGAGGGGAGCGGAGCAAGAGAGGACCCGAGAAGAGGAAGAGAGGGAGGGGAGAAAAGGGAAGAAGAGAGAGAACGTGGAAGAGAGAGAGGATTTGATCAAGGATGAGAGATGAGAGAGATGGACGATGTGTTTAAGGGAAGGATTAAGAGAGAGAGAGACAGAGCGGAGAGAGAGACGAGAGAGAGGGGAGAGAGGAGAGAGAATTGGAATGAGGAGAAGACAGAGCGAGTGAGAAAGAGGAGAGAGAGGGAGGTAGAGAGAGAGATAGGCCGAGATTTGTTCAAGAGAGAGTGAGAGAGAAAGAGAGACGAGAGAGTTCAGCGGAAGGGATTTTAAGGAGAGAGACGATGGGGGGGCGGGGGGGGGGGGGGGGGGGGTGAGGGGGGGGGGGAAGATTGGAAAAGGAAGGGGGGGGGGGGAGAAGATTGGGAGGGAGCGGGGGGGGAAGATTTGTTTTCAACAAAGAGATGAGAGAGACTAAACGAAATAGTGTCATTAGGGGCAGATAAGAGGGAAGAGAGAGACTGGAGACATAGAGAGAGGGGGAGGGGGGGCGGAGATGTGAGAAGTGGGGAGGGGGAGTAGTGTGTGTGTGTGTGTGTGTGTGTGTGTGGTGTCGTGTGTGCTGTGGGGTTGTGAGTCGGAGAGGGGAGGAGATGAGAGAGCGGAGAGAGAGAGGAGGAGGGTGGGGGGAGGGAGTGGGTCAACAAAGAGGAGACATTCAGAAATAACGATGTCATAAAGATAAACGAATTTTTCAAGGGGAGAATATAAAGGGAGAGAGATGGAGAGAAGCGGAGGGGGGCGAGGGGGGAGGGGGAGAGAGAGTGAGACAGACAGACCAGAAGACAGACAGAGGCACCATCCCGAACACGAGGAAGGGTGATTGAGTGGTTGCTGACGTTGCGGAGGGTGTGGTAGTGAGGATGGGGGGAGCCGACCCCCCCCGGTGTAAGTGTCTCCGAAGGAGCGGGGGGGTAACGGTGGGGCGACGTTCAGGTGTGGGGGGTTGAGGGAACTCTGCGCTGGTTTGGTGATGAAGGCGGGTGTTGCAAACAGGTAAACCCTTTGTGTGTGTGTGTGTGTGTGTGTGTGGTGTGTGTGTGTGTGGTGTGTGTGTGTGTGTGTGAGAGAGAGAGAGAGAGAGAGAGTGTGTGTGTGTGTATGAGGAGAAGAGAGAGAGGAGAGAGAGAGTGTGTGTTGTGTGTGTGTGCGAAGCGCGCGGCGCGTGTTGCGTGTTGCAAATCCTTTGGGAGTAGTGTATGTATATGTCTGTGTATCTGTCTGTCTATCTAGCTTCTATATATTCTATAAATATTTGAGCGTGGTGTGTGTGTGTGTGTGTGTGTGTGTGTGTTGTGTGTGTGGTGTGTTGTGTGTATGTGTGTGTGTTGTGTGTGTGTGTGTGGGTGTGCGGTGTGAACATCCTTTGGGGGTAGTGTGTGTGTGTGTGTGTGTGTGTGTGTGTGGGTGTGTGTGTGTGGTTGTGGTGTGAGTAATCTCCCTCTCTCTCTCTCTCTCTCCCTCTCTCTCTCTTGTCTCTGTGGGGGTCTTGCACTCTCCTACGTGTGACCGATGCCTTTCAACGTGAACTAGAACTGACGTCAAGCGGCCAGTGAAGAGTTTCATGTTACGTCATCATCATGTCAGTCAACTCACGTTGTCGACAGTGCGGCCGACAGCAGAACTCACGCCAGATCACTACCACGTCAGCGAGCAATGTCTCGCGGAAACTGAACAACAACAACAACAACAACAACAACAACAACAGCAACAATGAGAAAAACGATAACAAACACAACACTGATTCTCAGGATAAGAGGTTACAGAGGGAGGGGGGCTGCCGGCGGAAAGTGACATCAATTCAGAAGAGGAATGAGAGTTATTCCGCTTGACGAATGGGACAAATGACAAGACACAACACGACACGTTTTGCCCTCTTCGGTCTTTGTCAGGCAAGGTAAACAAAGTTCACGACAATGAACACAAAGAACGAGCAATCACTCATCTTCTCAAACTGGGCCCAAAATGTTATGATGATTTGACAATTTTCATGATAATTGAAAAAAAAAAAGAAAGAGAATACGTAACGATAGAGCTGAAGTGTGAAGGAAGGCAAAATGGCCTGCTGAGGCGACAGTTTTTTAGCTAGTGTTCGGTTAGTGATTCTCTATATAGACACCATTTTAAAAAAAAAAAGCTCAAACCACCTGGGGAGCAACATCTGTTAAAATGAGGTATTAAAATGTAGAAGTAAAAATATCTCTACAAGCTTGTTTCAAGCTTTCGCTCTCTTCAGGAGAGAAGAGAGCGAAAGCTTGGAACAAGCTTGTAGAGATACTTTTACTTCTTTTACATTTTAACACACACACACACACACACACACACACAACACATATATATATATATATATATATATATATATAAATTATAAAAGCTTGCTCTTATGTCTCAGATTGTAGAAATAGGGGGGGGGTGAAAGCCTTCATATCTGCAGTGGTAGATGATTCTGCCTAACTGACACCTGATTGTTTCTCCTCAGTGACCGCGCCGCGGAAAGTGGTAATTTGACTCCTCTGCCTTTTCGGTTTTAAGAAGAATGCTATACCAGAAAAAGGCTGGTGTGCAATACCGTAGTATGTTTGTTGAGTTTTCAAAAAAAAACAAACCAAAGGTGCCACCTAAGAAGCAAAAGAAAATCATGAAAGAGCAAAACAAGCTACATTTTCTTGTGAAAAGTAGAAAATATAAAAAGATAACCTCTTAAGACACAAGTGCTGAGGGCCAGTTCTTGGAATGAATCCACAAGGGACTAAATTACAATAAAACAATAAATTCCAAGGATAAGTAGTACCGAGCACCATTCCAGCAACTACAGAGCTAGGTGTTGCAATGACTGCAAGAAATATTGAATTATAAACAAAGCTTGCTCTTATGTCTCAGATTGTAGAAATAGGGGGGGTGATAAGCCTTCATATCTGCAGTGGTAGATGATTCTGCCTAACTGACAGTATGTGCTTGAGTGGGTGAATGGGGAAATAAATGCTTCTCAAAATGAACTTCAGCAATGTGTGTGTGTGTGTGTGTGTGTGGTGTGTACATTTAACCACTTCGCCGGATGGTGCTCGGTACTTATCCTTGGAATTTATTGTTTTATTGTATATATATATATATATATATATATACATACACATAATGCACATACATACATGCATAATTAATACATACACGCATGCATACATAAGCTGTGTGTGTGTGTGTGTGTGGTGTGTGTGTGTGTGTGTGTGTGGGTGTGTGTGTGTGTGTGTGTGTGTGTGCGCGCGCCACAGATAAAGGACGTTAAACGGACTACCTTCACCTAACAGTCCCATGAGAATGGGCAGGCAGAGTTCAGCAAGTGGGACCTGCTTCTATTGTTTGTTGGTCTGTACAGCCAACCCTACATTACCTTTACTGACCGCCCAGAAAGTAACATCCACACAGTTACCAGTCTTCGTGGCGAAGTGGTTAACACCCCACACACCACACCACACACACACACACACACACACACACACACACACACACACACAACACACACACACACACACCACACACACACACACACACACACACACACACACACACACACACACACACACACCACACACACACACACACACACACACACATTTCACTTGTTAGATCTACATTAATGTACTGTCAGGAGGCATTCTTTTTCTGCTCCAGGGACGTTCCTGAACAAATGACAAAGTTCAGATGGCAAAGCCATTAAAAAACTGGCTTTAGTGTCCCTCTTCATACGAGCATAACGAAATCGTATAGAATGGCTGGTGTTTTACCTCTCGATAAAATGAGAAAGCTGACAGCAGCAAAAGTATGTCATAAGAGCAAACACCGTTGAAGATTCGCTTCGAGCAGAGATAGACATAAGATCTGATACTGATTATTCAAAGGAAGCAAGGAATACAAATCAAATAAGTTACACACTATAGCACATTATGTCTCTGAATTATTTGAAGACTACAATATCACTCCCCAAAAGTGTTGTCCCCATCATGAATGTCACGGCTATTCCTCCTTGGGAATGAACGGAAAGTAGTTTTGACTTTGATTACACAGATATACGAAAAGATGACAATCCAAATATTTCGGTACAGGGGGAATTCCCCTCGGAATTAATATTGGTTCTGACTCCATTTCCCATACAGTCCTTCGAATGAGACTACTATATTCCGAGGTTCCGTGTGTGAACGCACGCATAACATCTTGCACACACGTAAAATCCCATCACCAACTTTCGGGAGAGGAGGCCAGTTTGGCCGTTGGTATGGATGACACGTTACACATAGCACGGACCCTGCGTAAGAAATGGAAAGAAATGAAAGAAGTAAGGAAACTGAGTGAACAATATTGATTAATATGGACTGGATGACACGGGAAAAACGACTGAATGAAGCGCCAGCTGGCAGCTCTTCAGTCGGCACTACCCAGGTAGGCAGCCCGTGTGTGGTAACGAGTGTGGCTTGTAAAGCGCACAGAGCGTGGTCTCTAGTCGAGAATAGGCGCTATATATGTATTCATTATAATATGATATAATAAGTACAACAGTTAAAACATATGCATCTGAGACTTATTCTGATGATCTTTAAAAGTTTATACGGACAGTTCTGTGCTAGAAGATCATCATGCGGGCTCTGGGCTTTATTATTCCATCTTTAAAAATTGAAAAGTCATATCATCTTGGCACAGACATTTCCATTTTTACAGCAGACCTAATAGCTATTCGTATGGCTTTGTCATATTTTGATTTATCTACCACTAAGTCTGTTAAATGTTCTTTTTTGTGTAGATTCTAAACCTGACTTGCAAATCCCTTGCTTTATCATTTGATTACAAGAATAATGTTATCTTCGAAATGAAATAGTTAATTCATTTCATACAATTGAAAGGGTCCAATGTTAACTTTTGCTGGATACCATCCCATGTGGAATTCATCACCATGAATATGTTGACCATCTCGCAAAAAAAAATGAGGCGAGAAACACTTTGAATGCTATTGAACTGCCTTACAGTTTATCTTCTGTAGAAATGTGTCACGTAATAGAAAAAGAAACGATACGACGTTTTTTTTCTCTCTTTGGGACAAAGTGTTTTTTCATTATTGGATACTCCCATGTGCAAGTAGATCAATTGTCACCTTGTCGTGCAGACTTTTGTTAAATGCTTTTTACGACAAAGTACTGTAAAGACATTAAGCTTGTCTGCTCTGCAGAACTGACTATCGAGCGCGTATACTGGTAAATTGTGCTTCAGTGAAAACTTTCCTACCTCCGGAAGTCGTGGCATGTATTTTGCCTGTTTCTAATGTTAAGTTATGTTGGGATCAGTTTAAAATTTTCAACCTTTCACTATGTAGATTAGCTAGTTATTTGTAACGTAGTCCTGTTGCACATTTCTTGTACATCTCTCTCTCTCTCTCTCTCTCTCTCTCTCTCTCTCTCTCCTCTCTCTCTCTCTCTCTCTCTCTCCTCTCTCGGTCTCTCTCTCTCTCTCTCTCTCTCTCTCTCTCTCTCTCTCTCTCTCTCTCTCTCTCTCTCTTCGTCTTCTTTCTTCTTCTTCTTCTTCTTCTTCTCTTCTCTTCTTCTTCTTTTTGACCCTTCTGACCCTTCTGAAAACTTTTTTTGATGATATTAAAAATCTAACAACGTTTTGCTGTTTTTTAATGATAGAG
>JADBJO010003182.1:67500-70000 GCA_016801955.1 Conus betulinus | reverse complement strand
CTGTGTGTGTGTGTGTGTGTGTGTGTGTGTGTGTGTGTGTGTGCGCCTGTGCGCGCGCGCGCTTAGGCGCGCTTGCGATTGTATCTTCGTGTGTGCTTAAAACAGACCTTGAGAACACCCTCAAGAAAGTTACCTGACAATGACACGACGCGTAAGGACAGCAGTGAGGGCTTCGGCTTCTTCAGCTGCTTGTGCAGTCTTAATTTTGCAGCGAACGAGACCTGGAGAAGTGACTACACTGTTACAGGAAAAGGAGCAGCAAGAAGGGAAAGAAAAAAAACAACTCTGCAGTGAGCTTGACAACAGGTCTTCAGAGACTAACTTCCCTCAGACAAGTGTTTTTCGGCCATGAACTTCTTACATTCTAAGGGGAGCGGGTCACACCCAGATCATGAGTTTTGGACACTTCTCCTCCACTCCCTCCCCATTTTTTTTTCTTCAAGCCAGCAGGTCAGCATGTTGCAGGTGTCTTAAGCTTATAGGTATAGGGCACCTGTTGCGAGCTGAGCGTTTTAAAGTCTCATGAAGCTTACTTTGTTCCTCCCCAATCCTTTCTTTCGCTCACTCGCTTTCCCAGCCATGCTAGACCCCTCAATCCGGTGAGTAAGGCAAAGTCAGCAGCCCATCGCTGCGACCCCGCCGGTCCCCACAGCAATTCCTGGACCTCAGCCGGACTGGGCCCACGACTGGCGTTTCCGGTCGCTGTGGTTGGTGGGACACTTTGAGGCTGGGGGCCGGGCGCTGTCACCATCTGGAGAACCACGGGACGAGCACCATGTATTGGAATATCCATCTGCATGGCCAAGCCTAAGGCTTGAGGGATCTGCAATCCACCAACCAAGGGATACGCCTCTAGGCTGTATAGCCCTGGAGCGAGGCTCCTCTATCCAATCCAGGTGGTGATCTTTGCAGCTGCCTCAGCCATTGTCTTTGGGGCCCTGGTCCTTTTCTTGCCTGAAATCAAGAGCTACTTCATTACATCATAGACAGACGAATCTACCCCCCCCGTTTCCAATCTCTACGGCGAGGACTTAGAGTTACACCCCCCCCCCCCCCCGTTCCAATCTCTATGGCGAGGACTTTGACTTACAACCCCCTCCCCCCGCCCCCTGTTCCAACCTCTGCGGCGGGGACCTTGACTTACACCCCCCCCCCCCCCCCCCCCCCACACACACACACTTCCAACCTCTACGGCGAGGACTTTGACTTAGACGCTAGACTGCCTCAAGCTGCCGACTGCCCTGACCAACTAGTGAGTCTTGTACTCATCAGCTTCTTCCATTCTGCTTGTGGAAGGCATTGTGAGTTCCGTCAGTATTATCAGTATCTTGCTGATAATTTCCTGACAAAATCCACCCTGGAAGGTCCCCGTGCACTGCTAACCATACAGTCTTTCCAGCAAATCCTATTTCCATGCTAACCATACATACAGTCTTCCAGCAAATCCTATTTCCATGCTAACCATACAGTCTTTCCAGCAAATCCTGTTTCCGTGCTAACCATACAGTCTTTCCAGCAAATCCTATTTCCGTGCTAACCATGCAGTCTTTCCAGCAAATCCTATTTCCATGCGCCGGAGGTTACAGATGTTCCAAACTATGACTTGGTACCTAGTGCCGTGTAGGACATTGTTGACTGACTGTCTGATGGTGTTTTTTAATTCCTCTGGCTATACTGATCACCTTCAGAATTTCTTTAGGTTTGATTGCCCCCTCCCCCCGCGCGCCCCCCCACACCCCATAATTATGTATTTTATTTAAGTAATGCTGATTTACGCGAGCTCAGGATGTGTTCCATTGTTTGTCCTTGCAGAGTGGACACACAGGATCGTCTGATTTCCCCATGCCACCAGATTTGCATTCACGAGATCATTTACAGAGTACAAAGCTGATCCTGAAAAGAGGCGTAAGCCACACTAGCTGACACAGGTGTGGAGTGCACTTTTCCAAATACCCCCCACCGCCCCTGTTAACCTTGTTGGATTGCTTGTTGTCATCTTTCGGCACCTTCTCTTTCTTTAACTCCTGTAAAACTACGTCTCTTTTTGTGCTCCCTTTTCCCTTTGACCACTATTTTTCTTTTATTGCTGGCGATCCCAGCCTGCGCTAGATGGTGTCTCTGATCTTGAGGCTGTCCTTTGCCACCTTCACTGTCTCCCGAATTTCCATTTATTTCCAGTCTTCGTAGTGGGCTGGGTTGCCCTCAAACGCTTGCTTCTCGAATCGTCAAGCATAGTCAGAAACTTTGCTTTTCTCATGTTGTACTTCTTCCCGGGATAACGTTCAGAGGTGGCTTCAGCTTTGCTTGGCGACAGTACAGCGCTACGTCAGCCGGGACTGGAGAGACTTCAAACCCTCTCCTGGTATGGTTGTAAGTTGATTTGGGTATCCGTCGATTCCCACTGTAGTTAAGCAGATAACGTACATTAGTTAACGGCAGTGAAATTGTTTCAGGATCAGCATGAAGTACAGGCAGCAGACCTGAAGACCCACGTTAGTCT
>JADBJO010003182.1:52500-62500 GCA_016801955.1 Conus betulinus | reverse complement strand
GATCTTTGTGATTACACCAAATGAAAGTAAAAAAAAAAAAAAAAAAAAGAGGAATAGTGAATTTTTCCCAGTTTATTTTCATCCCCACCTCCCCTCTTCCCCTGTCTAGTAGATAAAATGTAATATGTAAAATCAAGAAGACCATGATGAATTTTTTTTTTTTTCCCAGTTTACTTTCATCCCCCCTCCCCCCCCCCTCTTCCCGTCTCAAAGAGATGAAATTGAATGAAATAACATGAAAAAGAGCCTGCTGAATTTTCCTCAGTTTATTTTCATTCCCATCTCCCCCTTCCCCTCTGAAATGATAAAAGAAAATACAATGAAAAAGAGCCTGCTGAATTTTTTTCCCAGTTTGTTTTCATTCCTCAACCCCCACCCCACCTCCTTCCCCTCTCAGATAAATAAACTGAAATAAAATACAACGAAAAAGAGGATGCTGAAATTAACGAACTTCATAAAGCAGATCCTACCGAGTCTACACAAGGCCTCCTGTCAGTGACTGCTCATGTCAGTTTCACGCACCTGGCAGGATTTTGTTTGTTTGTTTACAGCTGTACCACAGAAGTATGAATGCATCTAGGAAATATACATCTGACAGCTCAAGACAGCGAGAAAGGTCACTGTGTCTATTTCTGTCACAATCTGATACAGCATGGGGACTAATGCTTGTTGTTCAAACACGTGATTGACGTGTAAACGACCTCTCTCGACCCGGGCTTTCTTTACTGTTCTTAAGTTCACCCTGTTTTTGTTCGCTTGTTTGTTTGTTTGTTTGTTTCCTTGGCAGACTCTGAGGCATTTCTGTCCATGTCAGAACCTATCTGCTGAGATTCTCATCCATAGCCAGTGCGTAGTCTGCTGTCTGTTTTGTTTTTTGTTTGTTTGTTTGTTTTTTTGTTGTTATACTTTTGCCCTTTGGTGTGTTGTTTGTCGGTTCATCCATTCGAATGTCTTTGGAACAAAATCTTGTGCCTCATTGATGGAAATGTGTCTTTAGGAGAGTTACGTATGTGCCGTTCTCGCCAGAGAGAAAGAGTTACAGATGACGTGAATCGTCGCTGAAAATCGTGTGATTGTCTCCTCCTGTTGGTGATAGGTTATGGTGTTGGGACACGGCTGAATTATTGTTATAATGTATACATTCCAAACACCATCTCCACCGTCCATGCATGCACACTTGTAGACACACACACACACATGTGAACAATCCATATGCGCCTACATTTTTTTTTTATAGGAGTTTCCACCCCCACCCCCCCCCCCCCCCCACCCCCACACACACCACTCCCGTGTTTGTTGTTGTTTTTTTTTTTTTCCTCATACACACCCTCAAGCGCCCCCTTTCAAGCATAAGACTCCTCGTCTGCCACTCTCTCCCTCTCTTTTACACACACACACACACACACACACACACACACACACACACACACACACACACACACACACACACACACACACACACATACACACCTTTAAGAATGTATTCGTCCGTTTACGTATATGTGTTTTCATACATCATTGCCTATACGTTTTTTTTTTTTTTTTTTTCTTTTTATTATGTCAAATCTTGAAGACAGTCTACGACCGAAACGTTATAGATTTTTGTTCTGTTTTTGTTTGTTTAGTTGTTTGTTTTCGAATTGAAAAGCTTCTAAGCATCCTCAAAGACTTTTTTTTTTTTTTTTTTTTTGCATTAATGATTGAGAATTACTGAGGACACATTAATGACTGTCAGCAGCTGTTTTCTTCAGCACCCCCCCCCCCCCCCACCCCCGTGTCCTACCGGTCCCATCCCGCACAACCTACCCCCCCCCCCCCCACCCTCATTTTCATATCAGTCTTTACGGACTGAATCGTTGTGGTGTCAACATCATGCCATACATTCTGGCTGACTGTGTCACTGTTAGGTCAGTGAAGTGTCGCAAATAATGGCCGACTGATTCACTGTGATGTGAAGGTCGTGTCTTAAATGTGGGCTGATTGAGTGGGTGTGGTGGCAACACCATGCCATAAATCATGGCTCACTGCTGCAGCAGGTATGGCGTTCACATCCTGCCATAAATCCTGACTGCTACAGTCCGTATAACGTTCATATCTTGCCATAAATCACGACTGCTGCATTACGTATGGCGTTCATATCTTGCCATAAATCACGACTGCTGCATTACGTATGGCGTTCATATCTTGCCATAAATCACGACTGCTGCATTACGTATGGCGTTCATATCTTGCCATACATCATGACTGCCGCAGTACGTAATGCGTTCATATCTTGCCCTAAATCCTGTCTGCTGAAATAAGTGAAGCGCGTTCATATTTTGTCATAAATCATGAATGCTGAAATAAGTATGGCGTGTGTATCTTGCCATAAATCACGACTGCTGCGTACAGTATAGCGTTCATATCTTGCCATAAATCACGACTGCTGCATTAAGTATCGCGTTCATATCTTGCCGTAGATTATGACCGCTGCATTAAGTATAGCGTTCATATCTTGCCAGAAATCACGACTGCTGCATTAAGTATAGCGTTCATATCTTGCCATAATTCACGATTGATGCATTAAGTATAGCATTTATATCTTGCCCTAAATCCTGTCTGCTGAAATAAGTGTAGCGTTTATATCTTGCCATAAACCATGACTGCTGAAATAAGTATGGCATGTATATCTTGCCATAAATCATGACTGCTACGTTAAGTATAGCGTTCATATCTTGCCCTAAATCCTGTATGCTGAAGTAAGTATGGCGTTTACACCTTGCCTAAATCCCGACTGCTGAAATGATCATGGCTTTTATACCTTGCCATAAATCCCGACTGCTGAAATAATCATGGCGTTTATATCTTGCCATAAATCCTGACTGTTGAAATGATCGTGGCTTTTACAAATCTTGATTGCTGCAGTAAGTATGGCGTTTACATCTTGCCATAAATCCTGCTTGCTGAAGGAAGAATGGCGTTCATATTTTGCCATAAATCCTGACTGCTGAAATAATCAATGCGTTTATATCTTGCCATAAATCCTGAGTGCTGAAATAATCATAGCGTTTATATTTTGCCATAAATCATGATTGCTGCAGTAAGAATGGCGTTCATATTTTGCCATAGATCCTGTTTGCTGAAGGAAGGATGGCGTTTATATCTTGCCATAGATCCTGGTCGCTGAAGGAAAGATGGCGTTTATATCTTGCCATAAATCCTGTTTGCTGAAGGAAGGATGGCGTTTATATCTTGCCATAGATCCTGGTCGCTGAAGGAAGGATGGCGTTTATATCTTGCCATAAATCCTGTTTGCTGAAGGAAGGATGGCGTTTATATCTTGCCAGGATGGCGTTTATATCTTGCCATAGATCCTGGTCGCTGAAGGAAGGATGGCGTTTATATCATGCCATAGATCCTGGTTGCTAAAGGAGGAATGGCGTTTATATCTTTATATCTTGCCATAGATCCTGGTTGCTGCTGTCAGTATTGGGTTGATATGTTGCCATAATTCACAACTGCTGAAATAAGTAGGATGTATATATTTTGCCATTAATCCTGTCTGCTGAATTAAGTATGGCCTTTATATCTTGCCATAAATCATGACTGCTGAAATAAGTAGGGCGTTTACATCTTGGCACAAATCCTAATTCCTGAATTAATTATGGCGTTTATATCTTGCCATAAAACCGAACTGCTGATAATTATAAGCATGGCGTTTATATCTTGCCATAAATCCTAACAGCTGAAATAAGTATGGCGTTTATAACTTGCCATAAATCTTATCAGCTGAAGTCATATCATCATGCCGTAAATCCTGACTGCTGCTGTAACTATAGCGTTCATATTTTGTCATAAATATTGTCTACCGAAGTCAGTGTGGCGTTCATATCAAGTTATATATCCGGACTGTTGCAGTCAATATGGCGTTCATACCATGCCATAAATCTTGACTGCTGCAGTCAACATGGCATTCAGGTCATGTCATAAATCTTGACTGCTGCAGGCGATACGGCATTCATATCATTTGTGTCTCCTGACTGCTGCCGTCCGTATGGGATTCATTAAATAATGCTGATAGCTGGAATCAGTATGGCATTCACATCACGCCGTAAATCCTGATTTATGCAGTCCATATGACGTTCGTATCATGCCATAAATTCTGATTGCTGTAGTCAGGATGGTGGCAATGTAATACCATAAATAATGTCTGCTGGAACAACATAAATAATGACTGCTGGAACAAAATAAATAATGACTGCTGGAACAACATACATAATGACCGCTGGGAGCAATATTGTGTCAACATCAATGCCACAAAACCTGACTGCTGCAGTCAATATTATGTCAACATTGATGCCATAAATCCTGACTGCTGCAGTCAATGTTGCTGTCAATGTTGTATGCCACATGAATGTCATAAATCCTGACTGCTTCAGACAAGACTGTGTGAATATAATGTCATAAATACTGATTGACTGCCCATCTATAATTACCGTCATTCCGGTATCTGTGGACATTTGTTTGTTTATTCTGTCTCTGTCTGTCTTTCTGTCCGTCTGTTTGTCTGTCTCTCTCTCTCGTATAATGTGATAAGAATTTTGTCTTGATTTCCTTCATATTTATGTGTGCTTTTTTTTCTCTCTCTCCCCCCCCCCCCCCCCCCCCCCCCCCCCCCCCCTTTTTTTTTGTTCCCCTGTTAACTTGTGTTGGATTGTTGATTTTATATTTTTCATTCTAATTCTGCGCACGTGT
The DNA here is from genome assembly GCA_016801955.1 of Conus betulinus. Classification (NCBI taxonomy): domain Eukaryota; kingdom Metazoa; phylum Mollusca; class Gastropoda; order Neogastropoda; family Conidae; genus Conus; species Conus betulinus. The sequence goes on along the minus strand of JADBJO010003182.1, from coordinate 57,766 downwards.
TCCGTTCAATACGATTCAGTTGCATTGTGAATCATCTCCCCCACCTCCATGACCCTTTTGTCATTTCTCACTCAGTTATGCACACGCACGCACACACACACACACACACACACACACACACACACACACACACACACACACACACACACACACACACACACACACACATACACGCGCACACGCGCGCGCGCGCACACACGCATGCGCAAAAAGTACATCACACACACACACACACACACACACACACACACACACACACACACACACACACACACACACACACATATGCATACACTGACACGCACATACGCTCACAACAACAACAACAACCATAACAAAACAAAACAATAACAAATAACAACATCATCAACAACGACAACATCAACAACAACAACAAACAACAACAACAACAAACAACACGTCGTCAACAACACATAGGGACACACACACTCACTGGATATCACTCTTCATACTTATGCCGCCGCGCAAAACAACAAACGTGCAAGCAAGCAACCAACCAAACACAAAACCATACAACTTTATACCCACCCAACACCCCCACACCCAGCTCTATACCCTACCTTTCTCACCATCTGCACCCCCCCCCCCCCCCCCCCCCTTCCTCCACATTCCCCAACCCCCAACTCCCGGACCCCCAACAACATGAAAGAATCAACCAGAGGGCTTGACCATGTACTGTAGGACTCCATGTCGCTCTGCACATCTGCATCTAGGTCAAGGCTGATGAGCCTCAAGGTCAAGTTCAACGGCCTGGCCGGCCACCGGCTGGCCGGCAGGAATGACCACTGCACGGCTGCCCATTGGCTGGCACCGTCAGACGTGCGGCGATCAATAAAATGGTTCCCAGACTGACCAGCGGTCAGTGCTAGTACTACCACCACTGGTGGCTGCTCAATGGCCGATTTTCTTTTTTTTTTTTTTTTCTTTTTTATACAGATGGGTGACCAGGGTCATGTTGTACCCTCTCAACGTACCCACCCCTAAGAGTTTGCCCCTGGACATTTTCGCGGGCTGGATGTGACGGTGGTTTCTGTTGTTGTTGTTTTCATGGTGGTTATGTATGGTTGGTGGTGGAAGTGGTAGTTGTCATTGTTGTTGATGCCGTTGTTTAAGGTAGTAAGTAGTAGTAGTAGTAGTAGTAGTAGTAGTGTAGTAGTAGTAGTTGTAGTAGTAGTAGTAGTAGTAGTTGTTGTTGTTGTTGTTGTGGTTGTTGTAGCAGCTGTTGTTGTTGTTTAGTAGTAGTAGTTGTTTGTTTTTAGTAGTAGTAGTAGTAGTAATTGTTGTTGTTGTCATTGTAGCCGTTGTTGTTAATGTTGTTTAGTAGTAGTAGTAGTAGTAGTAGTAGTAGTAGTAGTAGTAGTTGTTGTTATTGTTAGTAGTAGTAGTAGTAGTAGTTGTTGTTGTTGTTGTTGCTATTAGTTAGTAGTAGTAGTAGTGTAGTTGTTGTTGTTGTTGCTGTAGTTGTTGTTGTTGATGTTGATGTTGCATAAGTTGCTGTTATTGTTGCTGCTGTTGTTGTTCCTGTTCTTGTTCTCCATATTCTTGTCCGTATACTTCTTCTTTATATCTTCTTCTTCTTCTTCCCTCCTCCTCTTCCTCCTCCTCCTCCTCCTCCTCCTCCTCCTTTTCTTCTTCTTCTCTCTCTCTCTCTCTGTTTCTCTCCCTGTCTCTGTCTCTCAGTCTCTCTGTCTCTCTCTGTGTCTCTCTCTCTGTCTCTGTCTCTCTCCCCGTCTCTGCCTCTCTGTCTCTTGTCACTCTCTCTCTCTCTCTCTCTCTCTCTCTCTCTCTCTCTCTCTCTCTCCTCTCTCTGTCTCTCTCCCTCTCTGTCTCTGTCTCTCTCCCTCTGTCTGTCTGTCTGTCTCTCTTTCTGTGTTCAATGGTCGAAAATAGTTTCCTTTTGTTGTACTTTTTTCTTTTTTTTTTTTTTTTTTTTAAAAATAAATTAGACATAACATTTCTATCTGGACAATTACTTTTTGCTGTTAATCCGCTTAGTCACGTCAGGCATGGTGGCGTATTTCGCGATGTGATTTTCATTATTGCATTGTGCCTTGCATTTTCTAGCTACCACCGCCACCACCACCACCACCACCACCACCACCCTCTCTACACTCCCACCTCCTTGCCTCAACCCCTCTCTCCCTTTCCATTTTCTCTTAATCGTGAGCTTCGCCTTATCATGTCCAGTCCCCATTTAACTGGATACTTTTCATGTGGCGGAGACTTTTTACCATAATTATTATTAAGCACACTTTCAAAGCCAATTTTACAATACATATAGAGACTGTCTATTTGTAGGTAACTGTCTCTCTGTCTGTCTGTCTGTCTCTATGATGTCTGTCTGTCCCTTTCTCCCTCCCTCCCTCCCCCCTTTCTCTTTTGCCTCTGGAAGAACAGGCCCTGCCTAAAGTCTCAATCCTTGATCGATAAAGATTTTCTGGGTTCTGATCTCTCTCTCTCTCTCTCTGTCTCTCTGTCTCTTGTCTCTGTCTCTCTCTGTTTTTCTCTCTCTCTCTCTCTCTCTCTCTCTCTCTCTCTCTCTCTCTCTTTCTGTGTCTCTCTGTCCCTCTTTCTCTATCTCTCTCTCTCTCTCTTTTCTCTTTTCTCTGTCTCTCTGTCTCTGTCTCTCTCTTCTTTGATTCACAGATCCAGCCGTTGTTGAATAATCAGTATGAATGATATGTGTCGAAATAATGTATGCATGCCTGAAATCTTCATCCTTGCGTATTAATCAGTCCGTCAATAAGTCTCTCTCTCTCTCTCTCTCTCTCCCTCTCTTCTCTCCTCCTCAAATCTCTCTCTCTCTCCCTCTCTCTCTCTCTCTCTCTCTCTCTCTCTGGTTTCGCAGGTCCAACCTATTGTTTAATGTATAGCAAAAGTCCGCAGGAGGAGGGAGGGGGGGGGGGGGGGGGGGGGGGGGGGGGCTTGTGCAAATGCGGTACTGTTGAATGTGTTCTTTTGTCTGTGATGAAACATTGTTTCAAACCGGATGTCGAAACGCAAAACGGCTTTTTTTTTTTTTTTTTTTTTTTTTTTTTCCGCGGAGAATGAGACTCGCACGCACATGCCGGAGTTCATGCATAAAACAGATAAGGTATTGATCGGAAGCAAAGAAGAATGAAAGAATCCAGATTAACTGACAAAAAGTATGCAAAATACTGTCTGACCTGAAGTGTTAGGGGAAATGTCAGTGGGTTTCAAAATGTTTCTTGTTTACATGTTTCATGGATCCGCACATAACTGAAAAACAACAACAACAACAACACAACACAACAACAACATAGCATTGTGTGAGATTCAGTTGGTGCAGTATTTCAGGTAAACTGTCTCACCAGCTGTTTTTTTTTTTTTTTTTTTTTTTTGCAAGAATGGAACTGTGGAATTCACAGCAGTCTGATAGAATTTCAGTTGATACAACATGTAAACTGTAGTTGGCGTTGAATTATCAATTTAAATGAAATCAAAATGATGTTGAAGTGCATTGTCTAGTAGAATTCAAATTTGGTGTTTCAAATGTCGCAGTGTATTGGTGAAATATAGTAGAAACTGATGCAGAATTCAATATGTAGCTTAAGATAGGTCAGATTGAGAGGATGTAGTATCATGTGTCATCTTATGTTGCCCAGCAAAACATACATTGATGAATTGAGGTTACCCGACTTCATTGCCAACCAAGGGAAAATCAGTGAGCAAAGCTATGTAGATGAACCCAGAATTCTATGGCGGTTTTTTTTTTTTTCCCATGACAGTTATTATAAAGTTTGTTTGATTGGGTTTTGTCTATTTTACATTTTACATGTAATATTGTAATAAAAAAAAAGTGTGCAGTTCAGAAAGAATAATGTTCTCAACCCCTTCTTAAAGGGTTATGACTATTTGAATGATCGTCTTTACCGTTCTCCTCTCTCTCTCTCTCTCTCTCTCTCTCTCTCCTCTCTCTCTCTCTCTCTCTCTCTCTGTAAAACCTGTATATATATCACAGCGACAACTGGTATATTATACCATGAAGACAGTCCCCCCCCCTTCTTTCCCCCCCCCCCCCCCCCCCCCCCCCCCCTAATCTCTAAATCACAAAATATCCCCTATGTGGCAGTTCTGGCCTGGGATGATTCTGGTCACCGAGAAAGGTTCCAGACAGTTTCAGCAGCAACTGACCAACCAACCAGCTGTTAGTCCCCTGCTGGTCAGTGAGCTAAAAATAGCCCTGCACGGATAGATTTGCCTGGCGCGGGTGGTCAATGGACGAAGGTGCGGTCAGTGACCTGCGAGTGTTCCCACGTGTATACCGTGTCTGTGGAAGTGACCATGTGGTACGTCACGTTGACCAGCGGCGGTGCAGATTGGAGGAAGGTCTCAACGGTGCCGAGGAAACCAGTGTACCCCCCTCTTGGAATGCCCCCCCCCCAACCCTCCACCCTCCCACCTATCCCCTCCCCCCCCCCCCCCCCCACACATCGTTACCCATCTTCAAGGGCCATCTCTCTCTCTCTCTCTCTCTCTCTCTCTCCTCTCTCTCTCCTCTCCCTCCCCCCCCCCCCCACCCCCCCCCCCCACATCGTTACCCATCTTCAAGGGCCTCCCTCTCTCTCTCTCTCTCTCTCTCTCTCTCTCTCTCTCTCTCTCTCTCTCTCTCTGCTCCCGACGGGCAAATTTTCAGAAGGGTTAGAAGTTCATTGTAAGACTTAAGTCGGAGGTACAGTTCCCTTTGTTTGAGCTGTGACTCATCGGGGCTTTGCTTCCCTTTATTCTTCTGTCTGTCCGATGTCTGTCTGTCCGTCCGTCCGTCTATCTCCATGTCTTCTAGCTATCTCTTTTCGTTTGTTTGTTTCTGTATTTGTCCCTCCGTCTATTTCTCTGTTTGTCTGTCTATTTATCGTGCTGTCTGTTTCTCTCTTTGTCTATCTTTCTATTTGTCTGTTTTGTCTGTATCTGTCATTGTCTAGTTCTCTGTTGGTCTATGTGTGTGACTATCTGCCTATCCTGTTTGTCTTACGGCTGTTTTTGTTCTGTCTGTGTGTTCTCTGTATTTTTGTCCGTCTGTCTGTCTATTTCTGAAGTTTTCGGTCTGTTGTTTGTTTCTCTATTTGTCTCTCTGTCTTCTGTCGGTTTCTTTGCTTGATCATCTCCTTGTTTATTTTTGCATTTGTCGATCTGTTGTCTGTAACTCTATTTCACAGTCTGTCTGTCTGTCTGTCTGTCTCTCTGACCTATTATATCTGGTTCTTTGCATACTTAACCCAGTCTA
>JADBJO010003182.1:47500-50000 GCA_016801955.1 Conus betulinus | reverse complement strand
CTGTAGAATGACTGGTAGAGATACAGTGAAGATTTCTTGTAATATTTTTGTTTCTTGACGATGGAAGGCAGACTACCTTGAAGAGTGCTGGACGTCGAACATGCTTAAGGGAATACATTTTTTTGTCGCCACAATCTGCCAGCACGGGGCGTAAGAAGAAGAATACAAAATGAAGTTCGTCGTCCCCTGTATCACACATCGGACACAACACATCCACTTCTGTATGGACATTATATCAGTGACGATGCACAGCAAGATCCGAAACACCAAACCTGAACTTTGTCAGTTCAGACCTGACAAATCTGTTTACGTTCACGGACAAAATAAGCTTTTGCTTCTACTACAGGATTTCTTTTCAGCAGTCTGAATTATGAAAATCGTTCGCTGTTTTGAATATGGCAAACCCAAGTCCTGCCATCTGCAATCTGATTATTTGTAGCTTGAATCAGCCCAAGAGACTGTTGACACGGTCAGTCCCCTTGTTTCAACCATGCAACCGAAAAAAAACAACAACATAATTACATAAACGTTGACGAATACCTGATGCCCTCGTAGTTTTCCCTCTCATATCCAGGTCAAACAATTTTTTTTGTGTAAGTTTTGGCAAGTAGTCTATGTTCCTTTCCTATGTAACAGTTTAAGCCAGTGTCTTACACATTTGATACACGGATTCAAATAGGTAGGGAATCTCCCACGTTTCCCCATACGTCAAGTCGTTCGGAACCCGTCTATCGACATTTAAAGATCCGTTACATAGCAAATGGGTGCAATTTCTCTATGTCGTGCCCTTTCTCCAAACCCCAAATCTCAGCGCCGTACTGGGTTTTGTAGGCTGGACCTAAGCACCAAGTTTTCTGAGAAACGGTTCACGGGACTCGTTTTCAAACTTTTACAAGACACACTGAAAATAGCCATAAGAGATGGCTGAGAGAGAGAGGGAGAGAGAGAGAGAGAGAGAGAGAGAGAGAGAGGAGAGAGAGAGAGAGAGAGAGAGAGAGAGAGAGAGAGAGAGAGACAGACAGACAGACAGACAGACAGACAGACAGACAGAGACAGAGTAAAAGCTAAAACGGATAAGTCGCGCTCCCGCAATAGGGTACGGGAGGGCAGAGAAGGCCTTCCTTTTCAATATAAGTAACAATTTGTTTCAACATCATTTTAAAACTGAATGCGCGCTGAATATTCCAGCCTGTCCATAAGCAACAGTTTCCGTTTCAGTTTCATCAAGGAGGCGTCACTGCGTGCGGACTAGTCCATATACATAAGCAACAACTTGTTTCAACCTCATCTTTTTTTTTAAAACTGAATGCGGGCTAAATATTCCAGCCTGTCCGTTTCAGGTATGTGACATAGGAGGTGCGTAACGGAAGTGCTGGCCAGTTAAGGGAATTCAGGCGATTACTGATGTAGCCAGTGATATGGCGAAGCCACAAGCCACTAACTAATTTTAGGGATGCTGTGACAAAAGCAGGAATCAAATCTATCTGACGCAACTCAATTCCGTTTATTTAGATTAAACTTGTGAAGCGGATGAGTGTTGTCATTTACGCTAAGGGGCTGGAAAAGATGTTTTATTTTCTAATTCTGCACCACCGGTTGTTTTCTCATACGTGATAGATAGTAACGCCTTCTAAATGGGCATGCGCAGCTCGTACTCCATAAACTTTAAAAAAAAAAAAAAAAAAAAAAAAAAAAAAAAGTCCAGCCAGTTGATGAAAGCCTTGACTGATTGCAGTAATAGCACAAAATCCAAGCTAACGTCATCAGAGATTTCATGGAAGTCTTGGTTATATTCTCCTCTCACTGGAACACACGGTACTCCGAGCTCAGCGATGGGAGAAGAAAAAAAAACCTGGAAAGAAAGAAAGAAAGAAAGAAAAGAAAAGAAAAGAAAAGAAGAAAGAAAAAAAGAAAGAACGAAACGAAAGAAAGAAAGAAGAAAGAAAAAAGGAAGAACGAAAGATAGAAAAGAAAGAAAGAAAGAAAGAAAGAAAGAAAAATAGAAAGGAAAAAAAGAAAGAAAAAGAAAGAACAAACAAACAAAGAAACGAAAAGAACAAACAAAGAAAGAAAAAGAAAAGAAAAGAAAAAAGTAAACAAAGAAAGAAAGAAAGAAAGAAAGCAAAGGAAAAGAAAAGAAAGAAAGAAAGAAGAAGAAAAAAGTTAAGGAAGGAAAGAAGAAAAAGAAAGAAGAAAGAAGCAAAGTAAGAAAAAGAAGAACGAAAGAAGGTAGGAAAGAAAGAATGTAGGAAAGAAAGAAAGAAAAACCAAGAAAAGCGTTCCTTGTAATAAAGGCAGCGTTTTGTGTTAACCAAAGCCCATAGCGGCGAAGAGCAGTGCAGAATAGGCAGCCGTAATGGGGCTGATTCGGCTGCTGACCTTCTCACCACTTCAAGACTGCCAGGAAGAAATGGAACTGGAAAGAGGGAGTCCCGATAGACAGACAGCCAGACGGACAGACAGACAGACAGACAGCGTAAAAAAAAATATCGAAGCAGAA
>JADBJO010003182.1:35000-37500 GCA_016801955.1 Conus betulinus | reverse complement strand
GACGGGGGAACAGGGAGAGAGAGGGTTGGTGGTTAGGGGGTTGGGGGTGGGTGGGGGTTGGCATGGGAGGGGGGGTGGGGGTGGGGTGGGGGGTGGGGGTGTCAACCTGACACCCTACTGAAAGGACCATGACGATACGAGATGGCCAGCCGGAGGGTAAGTTCTCCCCTCACGTCCACGCCCTCGCTCCGGTGAATGTCACCAGGGGAGAGAACCATCTCGTTACAGTCAGCAAGGGACGCTAATACTTCGCATACAGGGCTTTCACTGCAGGGCGTCTGGGGAAAGGCAATGCTGGGAACAGGGTGTGGTGGCACTGATAGGCTGAGGGTCAAACAGGTAGTGTCTGGAACGGGTTAAAAAAAAAAAAAAACACTGCTAGGAACATGGTGTAATGGCACTGATAGGCAGAGGATCAAACGGTGGTGTCTGGAACAGGTTAAAAAAAAGCAACATGGTGTAATGGCACTGATATGCAGAGGGTCAAACAGTAGTGTCTGGAACAGGCTGAAAAAGGCAATGCTACCAAGTAAAATTATTATCATTATTATATTTTTGGTATTTATATAGCGCCTATCCTCGGTCACAGACCAAGCTCTAAACGCTTTACAATAAACACACTAGCTCACTCACTCAACGGGCTGCCTACCCAGGTAGAGCCGGCCGAAGAGCAGCCTACTGGCGCTTATTCAGTCGTTTCCCGTACCGTTCAAATATCAGTCACTCATTTTCATTTATCTCATGTATTCCTCCAGTTTCTGGCATAGGATGCATGCGATGTTTATACGTGTCCTTTATTTTTCCACCGGTACACGATGGCATACGATAACAGTAAGTGGCAATTTTTGTGGCTTGGTAAGAAATACCAGCGGCTATCTTCAATCTATATCAATTTTGCCAGGGCAGCGGGTAACCCCCCCCCCCCCCCCCCCCCCCCCCCCCCCCCTTTTTTTTTTTTCGATTTTCAACTGCCGTGGGTTCTTTAACGTGTGCAGGGGGCCCAGGAAGGCACACGGGTCCGACTCGCTTATAGTCCCCCTCCGATGGCAGTGATATGCAGAGCGTAAAATGGTAGTGTTAGAATCAGGTTACAAGGTCAATTTTATAAACAGGGTAAAATGGCAGTGATATGCAGAGGGTAAAACGGTACTGATAGGATCAGGTTAAAATAGCAATGCTATGAAGAGGGTAAAATGGTAGCAAGGAACAAGTTAAAAATGTCTATGTTATGAACAAAATAAATAAAAACAAAACACAGTGATATGAAGACGGTCAAATGGAGAACTATGAACAAGATCAAAAGGCAATGCGATGAACGGGGTGAAATGATATTGCTGGGAACAGGGTATGTTGAGGATAGCAATGCTATGTGCAGGGTGCGTGGAACGACAATGTAGGTGAACAAGGTATATAAAGAATGGCAACACCATGTAAATAGTATATGTAGAATGGCATTGCCATGGTTCAGGTTGAGTTTCAGTTTCGTCAAGGAGGTATCACTGCGTGTGGACCAGTCCATATACGCTAGACCGCATTTGCTAAGTTTTGAGACCACACGGCGCATGATTTAAATCTGGTGGATAAATGAATTAATGACTCAGATGAGAGAATTTAAAGAAGGGGGACTCATGGCTACGACTCAGCAGATGTCGGACCTATGCAGTAGCCCCCAGTCGCTGGGCTGACCTTGAGTAATCTATCTAATATTGGCTGTGCCATAAATGCCATTGTATGTGTGTATAGGTGTACACGTGTGTGTATGGGTGTGTGTGTGTGTGTGTGTGTGTGTGTGTGTGTGTGTGTGTGTGTGTGTGTGTGTGTGTGTGTGGACACGGTTCCAACGCTATGAAAAGAGTGTATCGCTGATGACAACGCTGTGAACAGAGTATGACTGTGTAGAATGGCAACGCTAGGAACAGAGTATGTGTAGAATGGCAATACTAGAAACAGAGTATGTGTAGAATGGCAATACTAGGAACAGAGTATGTGTAGAATGGCAATACTAGAAACAGAGTATGTGTAGAATGGCGATACTAGGAACAGAGTATGTGTAGAATGGCAACGCTAGAAACAGAGTATGTGTAGAATAACAATGCTAGAAACAGAGTATGTGTAGAATAACAATGCTAGAAACAGAGTATGTGTAGAATGGCAGTGCTAGGAACAGAGTATGTGTAGAATGGCAATACTAGGAACAGAGTATGTGTAGAATGGCAACGCTAGAAACAGAGTATGTGTAGAATGACAATGCTAGAAACAGAGTACGTGTAGAATGGCAATACAAGGAACAGAGTATGTGTAGAATGGCAATGCTAGGAAAGAGTATGTGTAGAATGACAAGGCTATGAACAGGGTATAATTAGAATAGCAATGCTATGAACGGGGTATAGTTAGAATGGCAATGCTATGAACGGGGTATAGTTAGAATGGTAATGTGCTATGAACAGGGTATAGTTAGAATGGTAATGCTATATACAGGGTATAGTTAGAATGGTAATGC
>JADBJO010003182.1:22500-30000 GCA_016801955.1 Conus betulinus | reverse complement strand
ATTTTCATTTTTATTTATTTAATTTATTGGTTGTGTTTATTATTGTTTATGGTTTTTTTTTTTTATGTTCATTTTCTCTTCTATTTTCAATCGATTTGTTCCATTATATTGCATTGCACGAGGACCGGCTGTTTTGCTTTTATTACTATTCATATTTCATTTCACTGTTGTTGTAGTCCCTACTCAGGGGGCGAAGATCTAGATGTAAAAACACATACGTCAGCTGCCTATCTATTATCTAGTAAATAAAGGGGAAGTTTTGTGTCTGTTAGTCTTGTCTGTCTTGCTCTCTCTCTATCTCTCTCTTCTCTCGCTCTCTCTCTCTCTCTCTAGCCTCTCACTCTCTCTCTCTCGCTCTGGGAATGCGAAACAGTCCTACATGGCACATACACAAACTAACGAAGGTTTAAGCTCGGGGCATTTGCAAAGATGTACAAGAAGCTTACTACCGGGTATATTCAGATCCATGTACAAACTTCAGGGGTTTCTCCCCGGTGGCATTTAGTGGCCCAACGTATGTTTTTCCAGACCGTACGACACTCTCCGCGTGGAAAATTAAAACACGGTTCGAGCTTGGTGTGAACGCAGTTATGATGTATCGTACGGTGTGGACAAACAAATCTGCGCGTCTGAAAACTAACATAGGCAGAGAATCTGCCCTTAGCAGGAAAATGCGTGGGGCATAAATCGAGGTGTGGGTGGTTTTGGAGTATATATTGGCATCTCTCCTATCTATCTATCTCTCTATCTCTCTCTCTCTGTGTCTGGTCTCTGTGTCTATCTGTTGTGTGTCTATCTGTATCTCTGTCTCGTGATCTGTGTGTGTGTGTGGGAGTTGTTTGGTGTGGGTGTGGTGTGTGTGTGTGTGTGTGTGTGTAGGTGAGTGAGGGGTGTGTGTGTGTGTGTGGTGTGTGTGTGCGCGTTGTGTTGTGTGTGTGTGTGGTGTGTGTATGGTGTGTGTGATGTGTGCGCGTGCGCCGGTGCGTGTCGAGTTGTATGGTTTTTTTTATGGGAGTGTGGTGTGGGGGAAGGGTGGTGGGAGTGGGGAGTGTGTGTGGCGGCGCGCGTGTCATTTTATGTCAATATTGGGTTGAGGGGCGGGGGAGGGGGTGTTTTTGTCAATATTTGACTCCCTCCTCGGGGGTTGTAGACACGAATATTCAAAGGCAGCCTAGAAGGTGCGCATACGGAAAATAAACAGGCCTCTTCTGATCTGATCTCTATCTACTCGCTCTCTCTCTATCTCTCTTATCTCTCTCTCTCTAGGTTGTCTGCCTGTTGCTACCGCCTGTGGAATAAAAAAAAAAGACATGTATGTAACTTCGAGATGGACTATTGTCTTCAATCAGGGAAAGATGTGGGGGGGCAGGGTGGTGTGGTGGGATTGGGGCAGGGGGGCGTGGTGGGGGGAGGGGTTGGAGCGTGGAAGAAAGAGCGGAGTGTGTTTTTCCCACACCCAGGTGGAGTAGAGGTGGACGGTGGGGTCGGAAGAGAGCGACTGTGTCCAGATAGAGATGGGAAGGACTAACGCGGAGGCAAGAGCGACACAAAGTGTTGGTGTGGTGTGTGGTGTTGTGTGTGTGTTTGTGTGTGGGTATGTGGGTGTGTGTGTTGTGTGTGTAGGTGTGTGGAGTGTGTTTGTTTGTTCGTTGTGTGTGTGTGTGTGTTGGTGTGTGTGTGTGTGTGTGTGTGTGGTGTTGTGTGTGTGTGTGACGTGCGCCACGCGCGCGTGGTATGTGGTGGTGTGGTTATGTGTGTGGTGTGTGTGGTGTGTGGTGTGTGTGTGCTGTGTGTGTGTGTGTGGGGGTGGGTGTGTTTCGGGGGGGAGTGGGATGGGGACAGGTACATCAGAGAAGGTCTGATCGTTAAAAGGCTGGAAAAATATCATTGTGTCCATAACAAGTCGTTTTCTTCAAAGAGAGAGAGAGAGAGAGAGAGAAGAGGGGGGGGGTAGACAGACAGACAGACAGACAGCCAGCCAGCCAGATCAGGAGAGCAAAGCAGAAGCAGGCAGGACACAAACAGAGAGGACTAGACATCGAAACAGATCGGGGAAAACACCAAGAAAAGAAAGAAAGGACGTCAGATTCGGATCATTTATTCATGCAAGGGTCGCAGCCCTCAACACGGGCAATATCAAATATGCCAGTACTTAAACGTTCCAACAATTCTTCACAATGGCTAAGCACAACAAATTGTGCGGCATCAGAGATGAGCCATTGATTGCAATCCAAACACTTTACGTGCACCAGTAGGGTGCGGATAACATGTTCACGATGTTGAGCAGAGAAAAAAAAAGAATGGCAACTAAGTACACTTAACCCAGGGAGGGTAGGGCACACCTGGCGCACGGGGATAGAAGGGGTTGGCTTCACTCGGAGGTAGGGGGGTTGGGAGGGTGTTGGGGTGGGGTGGGGTGTTACGTTAACCAGACAGAACTCTGATGGCAGAGACTTGAGACAGAAACTGAGGTAGACACTGCTAAATGTGGGAGAGAGACTGAGAGAGAGGGCGAGAGAGGACGAGAGAGTACGATGAGAGAGAGAGGAGAGAGGAGAGATACAGGACAGACGAGAGAGAGAGGCTTGGGACGAGAGACGACCAGGAGACAGACAGCCAAACAGAAGACAGACAGACAAACAGGACAGACAGAACGACAGAGGGGCTCTCCAGCACGCTCGCGTCAATCACGTTCAGCTGTGAAGTAGCAGTCTGCAAGTCTGATCTGAAATATTCCCCTACCACCATTCCCCCTAAATCACTCCCACCCCCCCCCCCTCGCCCACCTGGCCTACTCCAAAATCCATCCTTCCAGTCTATATGCAAGCCCCACCCCCCCCCTCCCCTCCATTCCCGGAATCCACCACTATCCCTTTAGACCCTTCCCCCCCCCCATCCCCCTTTCCTACCCACTGCGCCTGCCCCACTCCCACCACCCAACTCCCCCAGCCCATGGAATAAGCACAAAGTACGATGAGGCAAGGATGAGGAAGATGAACCGAGACCGACTGTTGTAAGCAGAGAGGAGGAGAGAGGACGAGAGAGAGAGACGAGAGAGGGAGAGAAGAGAGAGAGGAGAGACAGACACAAGACAGACCAGACAGGCAGACAGACAGAAGACAGACAGAGACAGAGAGAAAAGACAGATGGAGAGAGAAGAAAGACAGACTGAGGAGAGAGAGAGAGACTGACAGACAGACAGATTGATAGACAAGCACCAGAGAGGCACAACACACACACACACACACACACACACACACACACAACACACACACACACACACCACTCACTAACACCAACACACACACACACACACACACCGTAACGCACGCACGCACGCACGCACACACACACGCACGCACGAAGAGACAGGACAGACAGACAGGGACGCAGACAGAGGGAGACAGACAGACAGAGAGAGAGAGAGAGAGAGGAGGGGGGGAATGCGAAGATTGCGCGACATGATGTGGGAGAGTGTTTGTCGAACGAGAAAGGGACGGGCAGGCCGAACGGGGCTTTGTGTGTGGGGGGGAGGGGGGTGGGGGAGGGGATTGTGGGACGGGGGTGGGGGTGGGGGTGAGGGGGGCAGTGGAAGAGGAAAAGGGTGAGGGGAGGAGGCAAGGAGACAGGGGGTGTTGTGGGGAGGGATATGGGGCGTAGGGGGTGGAGGGGTCGGGATGGGGGTGGGGACGGGGGGGGGGGGGGGGGGGGGGGGCCGAACGAGTCTGGAAGCACTGTTAGCGAGCGTTAGTATTGATCTTGCCGACTCCTCCATCTACTCTCCGCGTATCTTCGTCTGACAAAGTTTTCTTTTTTCTCCGCCAGTCTGCGGCTTGTTCGTCTTCTGTCGGTCGTCTGTCTATGTCTGTCTGTCTGTCTGCTGCCTGCTGTCTGTCTGTCTTGCCTGTCTGTCTATCGTAAGTATCGGTTCTGTCGATCTTTCAGGTCTGGTTCTCTGTGTGTCCTGTCTGTCTATATATATAATCTATCTGTCTGTACTTCTAATCTACCCTGTCGGTCTATCTATTATCTGTCTATCTATCGATATATTCATCTAATCATACCTATCTATCTATTCATCTATCTATCCTCTATTCATCTCTATTTATCTATCTATCTATTCTCTATCTATCTATTCTATACGTGCCGTTCTGTTTATTTACCCTTTTATCTATTATCCACCTTTTGATAGTAATTTATTCACTTCTATTGTCCTTCCTTCTATTTACCTATTTCGTTGACGGTCTGTCGTCCGTCCGTCCGTAGTAGTATGTCTGTCTGTCTGTCTGTCTGTCGTGTCTGTGCGTGTCTGTCTCTCTCTCTCTCTCTCTCTCTCTCTCTCTCTCTCTCTCTCTCTCTACCACAGTTTCATAAGTTTCATTGGTGTCCTCCGTATGTTTCTTTTGATTCGGTATCTGTTCATTGATCAATTGCTGGTAGGGTTTTCTTATGTCTTTTGTTTGCGGGTAAGGCAGTTTTTAAAACAAAATCTGATATGATACACGTTAACCTCAATAAAGAATGATTTTTGACTTTCACTTTGCAACACACACACACCCACAACACACAACACACACAACACACACACACATCACACACACAAAACAACCAACATTTCTTAATGTTTGTAGTGGAGCAGTACGCAAAGTTTGCCACCCTTCCTTAGGAGGTCTAATTTACAACGAAGTGAACTTCTACCTCTGACAGATAAAAACAGGCCTGGGAAATTACTGTCAGGGTGAGTTGTTGTGCTGCGATTATGAAAGCCAAGAAGGGCACACTAAGACGACACGGTTGTGTTGTGTGGTGTGTGTTGTGTGTGTGTGTTGTGGTTGTGTGTGTGTTGTGTGTCGTGTAGTGTGTCGGATTGTGTGTGTGGTGTCGATGTGTGTGTGGTGTGTTGTGTGGTGTGTGTGTGCGGTGTGTTGTGTGATGTGTGGTGTGTTGTGTGATGATGTGTGTGTGTGTGTGTTGTGTGTGTGTGTGTGTGTGTGGAGTGTGGGGGGTGTGTGATGGCGTGCGAGTGCGTTGCGACGGGCCGCATGCGTTCGCTAGTGCGTTGTGTGTGTGCGTGGTGGGAGTGTGTGTGTGGTGTGTTGGTGGTGTGTTTGTGTGTGTGGTGTGTGGGGTAACCAAACTACAGGCGTGGACGCAACCCTAACCCAAGATACACACAACAGGTAAACTTCAGCGGAAGATAAATTAGGAGAATGTGGGGCCGGATGAGACTGTAAGGAACCAACCACGTCGGAAAACATTAGACCAGAAGTTTGCAGGAGAAAGAGCGGCGATCACGCTTGTACGCACTCACTAGTAAACACGTGTGGGGGGGGTGGTCGGGGCGGGGTGCGCGCGCGCGCGCGCAATACACACAGCACGCATACACACACACACAATCACAGCACATCACCACAACAAACCAACATCAAAACCACACCCAAAAACAGAGACAACCACAACACAGAGAGAACGAAACAAAATTATGCGCGTTCGCGCGCGCGCAGCGCGCACGCACGCACAAAACTAACTACTCTTCTCACACATCCACACAGATACCACTCAAACTACACACACTCCGGGGATGCAGCGCTCCACGCCGCAGTGTCACAGGACGCACTACACTTACCTACACACTTTACACGCCAAACTCCAGTCACCCACACAAACACACACACACACACACAGGAATGACGCAGCTTTCCTAGGGCTGATAGGGGCCAGCAGTACTCGACAGAGGAGACAGCGCACCAAAATTATGGCCGGAGTAGTATTGAGTACAAGGGGCATTCCATCCGGCGACGGCTGGTCTGACGCAAGCAAGACCCATACTCCTTGAAAGTCAGACTCCGCAGTCCTCGTCCGGCCAACACTAAACACTCACCTCCGCCCGCGCACATTTCAGATCGCTCTCCCACATACCCCGTAAATTCCATTCCAACTTTCCGGAACAATCTTCCCCATACATCTGTCCTAGTATTTCGTCGGTTATGGTTTTTTTTTCTGTTAGTATGTCTGTGCTGTGTTCAACGCACTGTTGGAGGACGAATGGGCTACTTGCTTTTTGTTTCTTACGGGACCGGTATGGGGGACTGGGATACTTACCAGGTCTCTCTTCTCTCTCCGCTCTAGCTCTCTCTCTGCTCTCGCTTCTCGCTCGTGTCCTCTCTCTCACCTCGGATATAGTCTGCTATCGTCTTTTTCTCTTCAGGTTTGTGACAACCTGTCATGCTATGAAAGGATTGAGGAAAATGGTAGATTGTAAATCTAAGTTACAGAAACCACACCACACACACACACACAACAGAGGTGTGCCGGAAACACCAACAGCACAGACAGCAACACAACACCAACAACACAAACACACCAATGTCAATCGCCCACTAAAAATGCCGCAAGCGCACGCGCACCTTTAACATTTGCGTGAGGTGGTGTCCGCGGTATATGGGCCATAGGGCCTGTACGCTTCCGACAAGATCAGCCATGTGGCAACAGTATATCATATGAGGAGTTGTTCTCCTCTAGAGATCTGAGTAGCGAGACCTCTCGCTCCTCGCGCTCATCGCTCTCTATCCGCACCGCTCTTCTCTCTCTGCTCCGGCCTCCTCTCTCTCTCGCTCTCCCTCTGCTNTACGCCGTGTTAACAGTGTGTGTTGATGTTCTCTGCTTCATATGATTAGATGTGCATGTGGCATATGCGCTGTCAATGGTGACAGTTCTTTCGGACAGAACAGGGAAATAAACAAACTGTTAATGCTTACATGGTGTTATGGTTCTTAGCGTCACGGCTCTCTCCTCTCTCTCTCTCTCTCTCTCTCTCTCTCTCTCTCTCTCTCTCTCTCTCTCTCTCTCTCTCTCTCTCTCCTCTCTCTCTCTCACACACACACACACACACACACACACACACACACACACACACACACACACACACACACACACACACACACAACACACACACACACACACATATACACATATACACACACACGCGCGCGCACACACACATACACATGCACTCACGCACACGCACACAAGCAGCCCGGGCGGGCATGCACGTCTGCATGAATGTGTTTCTTGGATTTATGTGCCTGTGAATGTGTTAAAGTGTATATATGTGTGTGTGTGTGTGTGTGTGTGTGTGTGTGTGTGTGTGTGGTGTGTGTGTGTGTGTGGGCGGCGCACGCTGCGCGCGGCATGCGCGCTCATGCCAATGCACGTGCCTTTAAATTGATGTCAACATGCTGCAGTTTTTGCTGGAAGAAGTAATACACCGGGGTACAAACACACTAGGTTTCAGTTACTCAGTTCCCCTTCAAACCACACAGATCTAAAACCAAAAGTTAATGATTATGTCAAAGATCTCTGGCAGGAGGATTGCAATACATAGACGGGTAACAAAGTCTTTCAGATCCGTCCAAACCTAAAAGAGTTCCTCTCATCTACCTCTGGTGCTTGCAAAGAAGAAACGGTTCTATGCCGGCTGCACACGGCCATTCGTATTTT
>JADBJO010003182.1:5000-17500 GCA_016801955.1 Conus betulinus | reverse complement strand
ACTCAACACTTTAAAGAATCTCTCACATGCATTTTTTTTTTTTTTTTTTTTTGGTCTAATGTCACTTGAGACACACACTACTCAACACACACACTACTCAACACAACACAACATACAACATAATGCAGCTTGGCACTTTTCACATAACAATATCATCTCTGTAATATAGCAGGCAGGACAATAGTATCATCACCACTACCAACACAGCTGAAAGGACAATAATCACACAAAACCAATCGTATTTGCCCCTCTGAACACAACTGACAAAACAAATATGTTCCAGTCCTTGATATGTGTGTATTTTTTTTTCCCTTTTATCATTGGTCAGATATCGTGAGACATACAAATGTAGCAATGAAAAATAAAACCTGGGCTAATTTGTGGCTGATGTGTGTGTGTGTGTGCGTGTGTGTTGGGGGGGGGGGGGGAGGGAGGGAGGATTTAAATGGGTGGATGGGCGTATGTGCGTGCCTGTCTGTGTGCTTGCGCACGCGCCCATGTGTGTGTGTGTGTGTGTGTGTGTTGTGTGTGTGTGTGTGTGTGTATGTGTAAAACTGACCAAATTACATATGACTGGTATCCAGAATGTTATTATGAACAGAGCTATATTATACTGCAGCAAACTTCATGTAGATCCCAATAGCATCACTCTTCTTCCCAGTTATATTTTCGATCGTGTTATCGTATGTCGTGGCATTCTACCAACCATACGCAACAAAGCCAAAATGCCTAATGTAAGGAAATGGATACACTTTTCCTCCGGATGTCACGTCTGGTAAGAAACTACAAGGCAAACCAGAAGGACGCAAGGGAAAGCAGCATTGCCTGAACCCCCCCCCCCCCCCCCCCCCCACCCCCCCCCCCCCCCCCCCCCACCCACCCCCGGCTCGTTCAGTAGCATTCAATGCCTGGTCGCATGATCGCCTCTTCATCCCACTATCAGAGAGGACAGTTAGGTGATTCGCGCGCATAGCTGCATTAAAGAGTGCAAATCGTGAAATTTTACATTAACGCGTGTAAAATGCACCTTGAAGCGTTTAATTCATAAAATATACACATTAAAGCGTGTTTTTTCGTCGAATCCCTTATCAAATCACCTGTAAATGACTCTCCATTTAAAGTACTTACATCACACATTGTTGAGTTGGCGTTTACATTTTGTTTATAGTTCGGACAACCACCAGGGCTGTTTCTAAAGTGCCGATGTATATTCACGGGCCAAACGACAGGCTGCCTACAAAGGTGGAGTCTAATCAACAAACCAGAGTGTCGCTAACAACCCACCGTTGCGAAGTGGTTAACGTCACGGGTTCCCGGTTGGGAGGTTGTAGGTTCGATTCCCATCAGAGTCATTCGTTTGTTGTTTTTTTCTACCCGGAGCCGAGTTGCCTGTGAGCTCAACTGAGTAGACTGGGATCACACAATCCAATTTTATCAACTTACTTGATACGTCTCTGACAGTATTACTCAAATGTCCTGACCAATACTGCAGGTGTGTAATTCTCGGACCAAGTTAAAACCAGAAGACACTCACAGAAGGTACCGCCCGGTCGTGCATTCTCAGATCAGAACGGAAATCTGTAGCATCATTTTTATTGGTACCATCCTCATCCCCATCGAACAGAACGTAAAAAAAAAAAAAAATCGCAAATTTTTGTGGCACTTGATGCCCTGCTGTCATGGTGACCTCATTTTTGATTAACCCTTCACGTCCATGTCCTTGGATTAGTTCTGTCGGGGTCACCGGTATCGGCAAATTCATGGGTCTATCGTAAGGCATGGTCCCGCCCCCCAAAGAGAGAGAGCTCACTCACGTTAAACTCCACGCCTAAGCAATTATTCTCAGTGGGGGGGGGGGGGGGGGGGCGGGGGGATGGGGTTAGTAGGTAGTGTCTTGCGTACATCGCATCGGAACAGGCATCACTGAACTCTACTGAAAATGACCCGGCAGCAGTGCAGTGTCTTCTCCATTGAGTAGCCCAATGGCGACTTAACATTGACTGCTCCCTGTGGATTATTGTTGCCGGGGCTGTGGCGGGGCAGGCCAGACAGTGGCTGAGGACAGGGGGGCGGGGGGCGGGGGGTGGAGGAGGCGGGGGGCGGGGTCGGGGTGGAGGCGGGGTTCGGAATGAGCGACGTGGGTGCAACGCCCACTGAGGTGGCACGGAAGCACGATAAGTCAATGGAAAAGGTTTCGTTTTTCGTTGCATAGAGGAAAAAAACGTTTCGTTGCACTGATGTTCATACCATGCAGTTTGACACAGTGTGGTCGCTAGCAGAAGCATCGAGGTCAGCAAGCTGTGGTCAGCCGTCAGAGCGCATCCCTGCAGCAAGTGATGGAGAACCTGTGGGCAAACGGGTGGTGGGGGAGAAGTACTACAACCACCAAGTCTTTTCCCTGGACGTACGTGAGTTTTTAAAACACCATCTGGGTTTAAGAGACAACTGTTTACACAGAGAGAGAGAGAGAGAGAGAGAGAGAGAGAGGAGAGAGAGAGAGAGAGAGAGAGAGAGAAGAGAACAATCAGATGTCGATCTAAAATGCAATAACAATTTTTTTTCTACGAAAGACAAGATATAAATAGAAAATACAGACAGACTCTTCCTCCCCCCCCCCTCCCCCCCCCCCCCCCCCCCCCCCCCCCCCCCCCAAAAAAAAAAGCATATGACTTCAAATCGATCATGTTTGCCATGCAAGTACGTTTGTGTTTGTAATATCCAAAACAGTCTAACGAGCCAGTGCGCAGTCGTCTTGCGCATTTTTTTGCATTTGTTATCATTTTTTTTTAATCAATGTACAATTCATGGTTGCAGGTTTTCATAATAAAAAGTGAATGTGTCAATAGTTTAATGGTTATTTAAGATGAACACCATTGTTTAAATCTTCAATATGTCCAACCTGTCCTTCAATATGAGGTGAAGAAAATGTTACGATTCCCCCAAAAATATAGTTTTATTTTAATGACATTACCTTGTCATTTGTTTGACAATAAAAAAGAGATAATTTTGTAGGTTTAAAAGTTACTAGAGCATATACACTGGAATTTCTTTTTAGCCAAGCTTGAAAAATAGTTTTTTAAAAAGGTGTAGTGTAAACAAACTTCTGAACTTGTAATGACAATGATCATGTAAGTAAATGTCAAGCTTGTATACGACATAGAGTGAACTATTTTGAAAACTTGTACAACACGAAATTTGAAACTGTCGAACGAAAGTTTTGGAAGAAACGCAACAAAATCAGACATGAAACTGACAGCAAGTTACACACCAGAAGATGTTCTAATGTAGAAAAATCTATGGAACAGAATTAATTATAACAGAGTGCTTTACTGCACAGACTGGCCTTGAGCAGAATGTGTTCTCTTCATTTTAAGGCACCAGGGCATTTTACGGTAAGATCATTTATTAAAGTTACAAAATGTTTAAGTACACTGACCGCAGGCAGAAGTCAAAAAATGAAAATACTTTTTTTTAATCAAATTTTAATCAAATAACTTGAGAAATTACAGATGGTCAAAAGAAGACAGTGCGCAGAGACTTCAATTCATGACACACATCTGTAGGACACAAAAATATACATACATAGTATTCATTATAAGTTACAACAATATAAGTGAAAACAGAAGAGAAGATATACATATACACATACATACATACATAAATGAAAAACAGTTGACATACTATGGCAATGGTAAAACAGTTAGATTGACCATTCAATTAAATAGTTATATGGAGACTTTCTTCTTCTTCTTCTTCTTCTTCTTCTTCTTCTTCTTCTTCTTCTTCTCTTCTTCTTCTTCTTCTTCTTCTGGTCAACTCAGTTACATCAACAGAAAACAAATGAAGGGGGACTATACTATGATTAGAGGAACAAATGGCTTATAGATGTCTACTTTGGGCCTGAAACATGTCACATGAAAAAAACACCAAATTTTTCTTTTTCTTCCTTTTTTTTTTTTTTCAATTAATTTTTCGAAAAATGAAAATACTTGTTAAGCGCAACAAACATTGAAGTAACGAGCCTTAAAAGTAGAGGCTCCTTTTTCAAAACTCAAAGATCGAGGCTCCTTACTTCAAACTCTAATCGTCAAGGCTTCTTCAAGCTCAAAGTTCGAGGCTCGTTTCTTCAAAGCTCAAAGTTCGAGGCTCGTTTCTTCAAAGCTCAAAGGTCGAGGCTCATTACTTTAAAGCTCAAAGATCGAGGCTCATTACTTCAAAACTCAAAGGTTTAGGCTCGTTACTTCAAAGCACAAAGATCGAGGCTCGTTACGTCAAAACTCAAAGGTATAGGTTCGTTTCTGTAAAGTTCAGAGGTCGTGTGGCTCGTTACTTAGAAGTTCAAAGGTCGAGGCTCATTACTTCAAAACTCAGTGGTAGAGGCTCGTTACTTCAAAGCTCAAACGTCGAGGCTCGTTTACTTCAAAACTCAGAGGTAGAGGCTCGTTACTTCAAAGCTCAAGGTCAAGGCTCGTTACTTCACAGCTCAGATTGTCGAGGCTCGTTACTTCAAAGGTCAAAGTCGAAGCTCATTACTTCAAAGCTCAAAGGTCAAGGCTCGTTACTTCACAGTTCAAATTGTCGAGGCTCGTTACTTCACAGTTCAAATTGTCGAGGCTCGTTACTTCACAGTTCAAATTGTCGAGGCTCGTTACTTCACAGTTCAAATTGTCGAGGCTCGTTACTTCAAAAGCTCAAAGGTCAAGGCCCGTTACTTTTCAAAGCTCAAAGGTCAAGGATCGTAATTCAAAGTTCAAAGGTTAAAAATCGTTACTTAACATTCGTTGCGTTCAGCTGGTGGCTCAGTACTTCAACGTGGATGTTGATGTTCAAGATTAAGAAGACTGGTTACTTCAACACCACAAAACAGATACAAAAATGTCTTCTGAAATGTAATAAAGCAACAGAGTGTTTAGAACCTGTGCTTGAATATAGGTGTGTGTGTGTGTGTGTGTGTGTGTGTGTGTGTGTGCGTGCGTGCGTGCGTGCGTGGAGTGCGGCGTGCGTGAGTGTGTGTGTGTATGTGCGTGTGTGTGTGTGTGTGTGTGTGTTGTGTGTGTGTGCGTGCGTGCGTGCGTGCGTGCGTGGTGTGTGTGTGTATTGTGTGTGTGTGTGTGTGTTGTGTGTGTGTGTGTGTGTGTGTGTGTGTGTACGCGCGTGTGTATGTTGTTTATTTTTGTTGGTTTCTTTAGAGTGCGCGCGCTCTCGCGCGTTCGTGTGTGTGTGTGTGTGTGTGTGTGAGTGTGTGTGTGTTGTGTGTGTGTGTGTGTGGTGTGTGTGTGTGTGTGTTTGGTGCGTGTATGGCGTGTGTGTGTGTGTGTGTGTGTGTGTGTGTGGTGGTGTGTGTGTGTGGTGTGTGTGTGGGTGT
This sequence comes from Conus betulinus, assembly GCA_016801955.1. Taxonomy (NCBI): domain Eukaryota; kingdom Metazoa; phylum Mollusca; class Gastropoda; order Neogastropoda; family Conidae; genus Conus; species Conus betulinus. Next base: position 12,135 of record JADBJO010003182.1, on the reverse strand, counting down.
GTGTGTTGCGTGCGTGGATGCGTTGTGTGTTGTGTGTGTGTGTGTGTGTGTGTGTGTGTGTGTGTGTAGTGTACTAATCAAAAGGTACGGGCACAGTGATGTGGTGTGTACTGGGGCCATCCCTGACCACACGGCTTGTTCTGACCGCTGCCCACTGTTTTGGGGGGGGGGACAAGTATCAGATCGAAATCTCTTCCTCCTCTCCTCTCTCTCCTCTCTCTCTCTCTCGCTCTCTCTCTTGTCTTCTCGTCTCTCCTCCCCTCCCTCTCTCTCTCTCTCTTCTCTCTCTCTCCGTCTCTCGGTGCTCATCTCTCTCTCTCTCTCTCTCTCTGTTTCCATCTGCTTCTTTTCTCTATCTATCTGCTCCTCTGTCTCGGCCTTTGGTTGTCTGTCTAGGTCTCCGCCCTGTGTGCCTACTCTCTCTCTCTCTCATCTCTCCCTCCTCCTCTCTCTCTCTCGCTACTCTCTCGTATCTCTCTCTCTCTTCTCTCTCTCTCTCTCTCCCTCTCTCCGTCTAGAAACGTTGTTTTTAAACGTGGTTTTCTATCTCTCGGCTGCACTTTGCACTCCCCCCCCCGTCCGTCGCTCGCTCCTCTCTCTCTCTCGGTCATCCTCTCTCATCCTCTCTCTCTCTCTCACACACACACACACACAACACACACACACACACACACACACACCACACAAACACACTCTCTCTCTCTCTCTCTTCCCCCCTCTCTCTCTCTTCCCCTCCATCTGTCTCTCTCTCTCTCTCTATCTCTCTCCTCTAACACACCAAACATACTCTCTCTCGCCTCTCTCTCTCCCTCTTTTTCTCTCTCTCCCTCCCTGCCCTCCCTCCCCGTCCCTCCCTTGTCTGACTGACTGCCAGACTGGGGTAGCGTTTATAATGACGATCAGACTGTCCTGAGGAGAGATTTCCCGCCCAGTCCTGAGAAAGTAACAGATTAGCCTGTGAAGGACACACCTCATTTAGCTTGAAGAGGTCATATAGCCCACTATGGTCATTCCGGGTGTGTATAAACCTTTTCCAGAGGCCCCTCTCAAAGCCCTCTCACTTGAAGCGGCTCTGGTCTTTTGTCATACGATTGCACATTACAGTAGATTAAGAAAAAACTGCGAAACGTAAGGACAGGAGAGAAAGAGAGAAGAGAGCGAAAAGAGAGAGAGAGACAGAACAGAACAGACAGAGACAGACAGACAGGAGACAGAGAGAGACAGAGAGCGACAGAGAGAGACAAGGACAGAGAGAGAAGGAGACAGACAGACAGACAGACAGAGAGCGAAAGCGAGAGCGAGAGGAGAGAGAGAGGGGGGGGGGAGGGGGAGAGGAGAGAGAACAAACAGGGACAGATAGATAGACAGACCAGACTACTAGCCGACAGGCAAACAGAGTGTGGGACAGAAGTATCGATGGATATGCTTAGAATTGTTCACAGGGTGAAAGTGCAAGACGCATATTTCAAAATGTGTGAAAATAAATGATTATTTGGTTGCATAGAATGGAAAACAAACACGGTGAAAATAAAATGAACAGAAGTAGAAATAATAATTATGGAAAGAGTTTTGACCAGAAGGGTAATAGAAACCACTTCAACAAGTATGCGCGCGCACACACACACACACACACAACACACACACACACACACACACCCACACACACACACACACACACACACACACCACACACACACACACACACACACACACACACACATGCACACAAAGCGCACATACACACGCACGCACACACAACACACACACACACACACACACACACAACACACACACACACACACACACACACACACACACACACACACACATGCACTCAAGCACACTCCACACATACACACACACACGCGCGCGCGCGCGCGTAAAACACACACACACACGCAAGCATACACACAACGCGCGCGCGCACGCGTGCTCGCGCGGGGGTGTGCACGCACACAAATACACGCACATACTTGCATGTAGTACAAATATGAAAATTACCCCTCTGAAAAAAGACTGAAATAGAAGGGCTGAATATGGCTGTGATCACACCTAGCCCACGGTGGCTGGCAAGAAAGACAAAAGGAGGATGGAGACCCGCAAAGGAAGAACAAGCAACAGGAAAATCTGGACAGAAGAAGAGGACGATGCAACCAAAATGGTAAAACGCTGAAGGCTGAAGACGCACCAGTAGCTATGATCCAAATGAAAAAAAGAAAAAGGACCGTGTGACACAGGGTAACCTCTACTAATCATCAGCATGCAAAAACACAAAAACTTCATCCACAACCATATACCACAAGGCTAGGTGTGGGACATTCATTGTCTAAGGAGGACGGAATAGCTCAGTGGTAGAGCGCCGGACTCGTGATTTTGGTGATCCTTGAGTTTCGGATTCGAATCTCCGCCGGGCCGTTTCAGCAGAAGGGGATTTTTCCCGCGGGACTTAACATCGGTTCTGACTCCATTTCCCAAATTGTCCTTCGAATGAGACTATAAACCGAGGTTCTGTGCGTGAACACACGTATAACATCTTGCACACATGTAAAATCCCATCACTTACTCTCGGAAGGGAAAGGCCAGTTTGGGCCGTATAAATATGACACCCTGCATAAGAAATTAAAAGAATGAAGGAAGTAAGGAAACTGAGTGAACGATAATGAACTGGATGGCACGGGGGGAAACTATTGAATGAAGCTCGAAACAGCACAACCCAGGCAGGCAGCCTGTTGCGTACACGTGAGTGGATTGTCAGCGCCTAGAACCTTTGGTATGCGCGTCATGATGTTCTATATTATTATTATTATTATTATTATGATTATTTTTTTTGTTAGTCGTTGTTGTTGTTGCTGGCTGCTGCTGGCTGCTGCAATCAGTAGTAGTAGTAGTAGTAGTAGTAGTAGTAGTAGTAGTAGTATTGCTATTATTGCTACTGTTGTTATATTATAAGACAAAAATTACTGTTTTGCCGAACATTTCATGGTATAACAGATCATGTGTGCCCATATCCATTTTGCGCCCAATTTGAGAAGATAAATGATTAGTCGTTCTCGTTTTCATTGTCTTGAATGTTGGTTTGTCTTGCCTGAAGAAGAGCACAGAGATCGAAACGCGTTATGGTTGTGCGTTGTAATTTCTTTTGTCTCTTTCGTTCGGCGGAACAGCCATTTTTCTTCTAGGCTGACTTCTGTTTCAGCCTGCAGTCACCTCACCTCGAAACTAATGCTGTATCCATCTCATTTCTAAATGAACATACTGAAAAATGTCTGATTTCTCTTAACAAAAAAGGAGCCTCTTAGTTGCTGCAGCATTGGGATATATTAACTGTCAGACTATCGTTCTGTCTGACTATTTGGCTGTCTCCCACATTCATGCCGAAGAACACAGTACAAACAGTCTCTACTCTGCTACACCAATGAAGACATAACAAAGCAGTCTCTAATCTGCTACACCAGGAAGACCTAACAAGTAACCTTAAATCTGCTACACCATCAGACTGTAACAAAGCCAGCCTCTAATCTGCTGCACCACGAGACATAACAAAAGTCTCTACTTTGCTGATCATGAAGATAACTATAGCAAAGTAGCCTCTACTTGCCATACAACAAGGACATAACAAAGTACCCTCTAATCTGATACATCCTGAAGACGTGACAAAGCAGTTTTTTTATCTGCATCGCCATGACGTAAAAAATGTAGCTTCTGACCTTCTCTACCATGAGGACCTAACAAAGTAGCATTTCCATCTCCTACACCACGAGGACGCAAAGTGGATTTTCCTCTTCTGCACGATTGGATGTAAAACAAGGAGAAGCCTCTTCCTCTGCTACAACCCTAAGGACGTAGCAAAGTAGCCTGTGGATCTGCTACACTTTGAGGACTGACAAGGTTAAGCCTTTTATCTGCTGTATCATGAGGACGTAGCAAAGTAATCCCGTATCTGCTACTACTGCTACTACTACTACTACTACTACTACTACTACTACTACTACTACTTCTTCTTCTTCTTCTTCTTCTACTACTATTACTACTATACTACTACTAATACTACTACTACTACTACTACTACTACTACTACTACTACTACTTCTTCTTCTTCTCTTCTACTACTACTACTACTACTACTACTAGTATTACACACAGTGCATTTCTCCCCATCCCCTCTTCCCATAACCCTGCCCCGTCATTCCTCTTCTGTACTGTACACACACACACACACACACACACACACCACACCACACAAACACACACACACACACACCACACACACACCCCATCTCCCTCATCCAGCCGTCTCACTCACCCTTCTTTTTCCCCCTCAGGGGCCTTTTCAAATGCCAGCATCGCTTCACTGTATAGTTGAATTTGTCGTTGCATTGAAAAATGCACCTAATGAGACTACATAGGCACAAAAGTAATTCGTTCTTAATACGCTCAGTCTACTAATGAATCTTTTTGTCAAACTGTAGATCAGACCAAAACTTGTTGATATTTAGTCCATCCTCCCCCCCCCCCCCCCTCCCACCCTCTCCACCATCGTTTTCCTTCCTACTCCCTTCTCCGTCCCCCTCCCCCTGCTCCCTTCCTCCTCTTCTCTCCCCGCCCCCCCCCCCCCCCTCCCCCCCCCCCCCCCCCCCCCTTTCCCTTGCCCCTGGCCCCTTCCTTTCTCTGACTTCAGGGACCGTAACTGAGTCCGTTCCCAGCTACACTCTCCATCTTTCCTCCCTAGCCTCCTCCTCCCTCTTCCCGCGCCCTCCTTCCCCCACCCAGCCCCACTCTTCTGCCCCGCACCACCCCCCCCCCACCCCCACCCCCCACCCCCCCCCCCCCCCCCCTCTTCTCCTTTCCTTTACCCCTCCGACCGACCCGCCTTTCCCCTTTCCATGTACGCTTTCTGACCACCCACACTCGTCTGCGTGTATTTCATTCACTCCGTCCACCCCATCCCTCCCCCCCCCCCCCCCCCCCCACCTCCGCTAGCCCCTATTTTCTTTTTAACCATCCCTCCTCTCCCTTTCCGTTTTTCCCTCGTTACCCCCCTTTGTTCTTTCCGCGTTCTCCAATCCTCCCCTTCACCCCACTGATCGACCTCCATCCCCACCCCCACCTCTTCTTCCTTTTCTCCTACCCACCCCCCTCCCTCTACCACATGTCCTCCCTGCTCCTGCCCCTATCCCCTCCCCCAACTTCCGTCAACACTTTCGTTATTGCCCCGTTCCCTCCAACTCCTCCCTCCCGCCCCTTTTTTTTTTTTTTTTTTTTTTTTCTAAACCTGCTTCGAATTCAGATATCACTTCGCTTTTTCGGTATAGTCACATTTCGATCGCATTAAAACTGCAACTTATGCGACTGTCTGGCACAAACGTGATTCGGTCTCGATCTGCCCAGCTACTAATGAGTCGCCATGCTAGGCTTTTTTTTTTTTTTTTTTTTAGATCAAATGTGAATGTGTGAAGAAAACGAGTGAGCAATAGAGATAGGACACAAATACACGCGCAAGCAAATAAACAAGTAGACGAAACGCATTTGAAATATTAGATACGTGGACATTTACGTGTCTCACTTGTAGTCATTTATTATCCAATTTATTTCGAAATGAACGTACTGAGAAATATCTGATTCCTCTCAACAACAACAACAACAACAACAACAACAACAAAAAAAAAAGGATGCAAAACACGGGAGGGATAAACAACAACAACAACAACAACAACTTTGAACCCACTTGGGAGAAGAGGAGTTGTGCACTTTGACTCGTAGGAGTCTCTAAGTTGCTGCACCATTAGGGTATCTTAACTGTGAGACTATCGTTCTGTCTTCACGCCCCCCCCCCCCCCCCCCCCCCTCCCCTACCAGCGTGCACCAGAGTGAACTCTACCTGTGGGTGGGTAAAGACCAGATGATTACGCCAACACTCATCAGCAACTCTACTTCGTGGAGCGCATGGCCATCCACCACACCTACAACCGCACCAACAAGATGAACGACATCGCCGTCCTGCAGACGGCCAACGACATGCACTTCAACAGCAACGTGCGGCCGATATGCCTGCCTGACGCCCACACACAGCTACTGCCCACTGTCCACTGTGTCTTGGCGGGGTATGGGGATACACAAGGTAAGTCCGAGTCGACAGGAGAATTCCGATTGTTATATGTACCAATCATAAGCAAGGGTACAGACTTCGACGACTTTCGTGACCCGCGAGAGAGAGAGAGAGAGAGAGAGAGAGAGAGAGAGAGAGAGAGAGAGAGAGAGAGAGAGAGAGAGAGAGAGAGAGAGAGAGTCTTCAGATTTCAGACTTCAGATTTTTTATTCAGTAAGGCCATTGGCCCATTTGAAGGGGGAAAAAACACAATCATTCACACATTATATGTAAGAAACAAAATCACTAATCACGAAGAAAAAAAACAAACCATACCAATAAGAGCATCAACTAAGACGCCATTATTTCTCTGATCTTAGACGTCTTAAGCAAAAACGTACCTAAATTCCTAATGACCTTATAACGGTTAGAGCTAAGTAATAACTGTAAACGAAACATGCATTGGCACCTATAATATTTCTGTGGGAGGTCCAGTTTATCGACGTCAAGAGTCTAAAATTAGCCATGTCCATATCTTGAAAAAGTGGTGCTATTATTTGTAAACTACTCGTGTTAAAATCTTGATTTTTTTCGATTAGAGTCAGCTTAAGAGATGGTAAACTCTGTATTTTCCAATACCGAGGTCTAGAAGACCCACACTGAAATCCAGATAAATGCTTGATATTAACATATTAAGAAATCAAGGTTTAGATTAATTAAGAGGTCCGAAATAGACAAACAACATCAGAATCGTGATAACTTATGTCAAGGTCTAGATTGCCAAAACTAAGGTCTGCACAAGATGCAAAGCATATAAACGTATTCCCGGTTTATCCTGAATACACGTGAGATATTCCATAAAGAGTAAAAAACCGTCTTGGGCTGGTGTAACCGTAATTAATGGCTATTCTGATAAAACATCGGCCATCATCTGTGACTTATAATGAACATACTTACAAATTTTCAGAAAGATCGGCCAAGAACTTTCTGCGATTTTCCATAAAGAAGAAAAAACATTATGGGCCCTTAGTAACGGCTATAACGATAAAC
>JADBJO010003181.1:252500-261545 GCA_016801955.1 Conus betulinus | reverse complement strand
CAGACAGACAGACAGAGAACATGGTGTACCTTTGTGCAAGTCTGGGATCATGTGTTGAGTAGTTTCATTTGATTCAAAATTAGGTTTTTTTCCCCGCCAGTGTCGCATAAAAATACCTTTTCCCGATTAAGATCATGTGGTTTATTATGTTTTGATTATTGATATCGTTTCCACAGGTAGTTTATCTTGACTCCAAACAGAATGTCAAAAAGATCTAAATTTATGCGGATACCTGTCTGACCATGAACATAACTTTCCATTTTCTTCCAAAATGCTTTCACAGGGGGACATTTGTAAAAGAAATGCTCTATGTAATCTACTTCAGTTCTGCAAACGGAACAGTTACTATCCTCTACCAATTTCATTTTATGTAACAAAATATTTGTTGGGTATATATTATGAACAATTTTCCACTGCAGCTCTCTTAATCTGATTTCTTTCGTAGCAGCATGTGCCATTAGCCATGAATCCTTGTCTATTTCGAAGTTCAGATTTCTAAGCCAAAACCCCATGAGCACACGTCTTTAAGTCTTCCGTTGTATTTCCTTTATCGGTTATATTTTTCCTGATATCTTTTGGCTTTAAACAGTAAGCCCTGTAATCAAAGCAATTCTGTATCCCTTCTTGGCAAGGATTTTCACGTATCCAGTTTTTTCCAGGATGCAGGTATTGAGTTCATTAAAGCATTATATTCAAAAAAACATTTCCTCTGTTTTGTACTACTTTTTCCAGAATTTCTCTTCGGAACTCAGCATTCTATTTTCATTTTCTTTAATAATATCCTTTACTCTTTTCAATTCCTACTCTTTTCCAGGAAGGAAAGAATAGAGTGCGACATTTATATTTTTATAAGCGAATTATTCCACAGTAGCTGTTTGTGAAAGTTTTGTCGTGATACATTAGTTTGTTTGGTTAGTGTTTTGTATAAAAATGTGTGTGTAGAACTTCTTGCCAAAATGGGTTATTGATCTGACAATGGGGGGGACAGCATTCTCGATGTACAGTTTATATATCAAAGGCACCCATGTTACTCGTTAGTTTATCCAAATGCCATTTGGGGATATAGCTCCAGTTATCGTTTGTGGCTGTAAATAATCTTCCTACCCACTGTAGATAGAAACTATCTTGCATCTTAAAAAGGTTTACCATCTTGACTCCTCCTTGACTAATATCTGCTTCCATTATTTTTCTTTTTATCTTTTCAAACGCTTTTATTTTGAATTCTTCTTCTGCCATAAGAATTATATAGGGTTCTGTTAATTGTGGTCAAAACGTGCTTTGGCAGACCTATTGACTGCATTACAACACACAACTGACTCAACAAAAAACACTTTATTATAACTATTTTTTCCCATAAATTCCTAAATCTCTCTTACTCCATGTTCTAATCAATTTATTCATTGTTTCAATTCGTTTTAAACCAATTTTCTTCTATGTTTATTGCTGCTTGGTTATTTTTTAAAGTAAATCCCTAGTATTTTAATTTGTTCAGTTAACATAAATGGCATATTGTCTTCATACCTCTGCATCCCTAGCCTCATTGCTTTTGTTTTCTGCACATTTAATTTGAGACCAGAAAAAAAAAACAGAGAAATCATTTATTATGTCATGTGCTTTTATCATGTCATCTCTGTTATTTAGAAACAAAGTTGTATATAGGAATCTAATTAATCAATTAATCAATCAACTACCTAATTGATCAATTAATTAAATTAACTAATTAATCAACAAACAAACAAAAAAATGTATAGAAGTCGGACACAGGAAGAAAACATACCTCACTGAAACAAACTGATCGACGATTTAATAGAAACGAAGATCAGCTTGAAACATTACATGAGGAAACAAACCTCCAGAACTTCGCAGTCAGGTCACGGTTCTTGTCTCTGATGCTAAATGATCGATTCGCCAGCACTGCAGTGACAGTTACCTACGTGCACACACTCAAAACTTGAGAGTGTAATCCTTCAAACAAGAGCGATGTCATCCGCGTTCCAAGGTGGTCTTGTCTCTTTACAGGGAATAGGTGTTATATTTGGATCATTTCCAGTCAAAAGACTGTCGTCTTTGCTAGCAGGTGCTGTGCGGTGTTAGTTCACCTCCACCACTCTAACAAACCACGGCAAGAAAATCTTCCGAGCCTGCGGTGTGATCGACAACAAGTAAGAGAGAACAAACAGGTGATTGAAACAACCGGACTGCCGAAGGTTAGAGCGGACACAAGAATCAAACCAGGGCTGTCGCTAAAGAGCTGGGAAACACAGAGAGAAATGGAAGAAAAGGGAACGCAGAGGTGTTAAAATGAGGGGGTGAGTGGTGGTGGGCAGGGGTGGGGGGTTGGGGTGGGGGTGGGGGAAGGGAATTAATCGGAGAGCCAGCGAATGGGGGCTGATCGCTGTGTCGACAGAGTGCAAGCTAGGAGGCTATAATTCGCACCTGGTTGGACACGCGTTGTGTTGGCGCCTCTAGGCTTACTCTAAACGGGTCGAGAAACATTCCGACTCATTTAACGGACATAGGGTCCGACAAAATGGACAGTTAGGACTTTCTAGGCCAAGTTTCTGTGTGTGTAGTATTTTTTTTTCCCCATGTTGATTTTGTGTGAGTTATATTTCATGGTTGGTGGTGGTAGTAGTAGCGGTATGTGAAAATAATGTGTGTGCGTGCGTGCGCGCGCGGGCGCGCGCCCGTGCACGCGCGCGCGCGCGCGCGCGCGTGTGTGTGTGTGTTCCGAGCGAATGTTTCTGTGTGCGCGCGCTCAAATCACACACACACACACACACACACACACACACACCAGCTCAAAACGACCAGTCTTGCGTACAGGAAGGAAGACGGGCATTAGTAAAGTGACTGAAGCTTTGTCTTTCCTGGAATAAAGATTCTGGTAAACTATCAAAACAGAAGGCCTTGAATGTTACCATTTTTCAATAGGATCTTTCAGTTCTCAGCATATGAAATAATTTTTCTTTGTTTGAAAATATATCTACTGTTTGTCAGACTCAAAGTAGTAAAAACTTATGTTTTATGGAAGACATTTAGAAAGTTTGAACTGTAAATTATGGCTCAGGTATGTAAAAATAAGTAGGCTACACATTCAGTTCAGTATAAATGTGTCTTGACAAAGTGTGTGTGTGTGTGTGGTGTGTGTGTGTGGAGGAGAGGACATTTTGTATACAAGGCGGACATTGATCTGGTCTGATTGCACAGTGAATTATCTCTCTTCCTGTTCGCAATTTGTTATGAATGGAAATTGTGATCTTTTCCTCTCTCCCCACTACCAACTACCAACCTACTCCCCTACTCTTTAGTTCCCATCTGATTTCCACCTTTTATCCCCCCCCCCCCCCCCCCCCCTTCCCTTTCCCCTTCCCCTTCTCTTTGTTGGTCTGTTCATTGTTTTTTGTTGTTTGTTGTGATTCAGCTTCGTTCCGAAAATCCTCTCTTTTTGACAAGACGGTTTTTATTACGCAAAGGTACAACACAAATCCTGTAGAGACCAAATTGAAGATTTTTCATGCACTTCAAATCCAATAACAAGAATGCGCAAGAGCGCTAAAATATTGATCACACTCCCACCATGACAAATGTTTTATATTTGTGAAAAATAAATAAACAAATCCCACTACGTGGCAGTTTAATCCCTTGATATATACCGTACGACTGTAGGGAAAAAAAGTGTACAGCGAAAGAGATATGAGACAGAGAAAAAGGACAGAACAGAGCGCAATTGCTGCTGTTGTCTGGAAATGAGCTAATGAATTTCTTTCCGCATGCACCTCATGCTCTCTGCAGTCTTAGTGTCTGGAGATTTGTCTTCCTGGCTCACCGAGGTGGACGTCATCAATGGTACGCAGAATACGAAGAGGCCACGCTCTAAAACCATGGCGTGAAATTCCAGACCCGTTTTTTCCTGCGTTGGTTTCTTCAGATAGAAACTGAAATAGAACGAGGAAGAAGGGACAGCCTGGCGCGCTTGTCTCTAGTATTGCCGTTCAGGAGAACTACACTGGTTGTGTATCTATACAGTGCTGCGTTGATAGTTCAGTTCAGCTGACTGGATTATTTAACGTCTCTTCATTGCCAATGATATGCTAATCGAATATTCACTTATACAATCGCATGCTCATTTGCACTCAAAAACAGAAAATAATATCCTTGTTCCTTTTTTTTCTTTTCTGTTCTCATACACACAACAAAAAAAAAAAAAAACAAACAAACAAAGTAATAAAAAAGGAAAGAAAATTAAGTCGATTCATGACAGTTTACTCACATCAAATATTCTTTGACAAACATGGTTGAAACAGTCGGGACAGTCAGAAATAGATGGCTCACAGAAATAAGCCCATTGTACAAAAAGTGTGACAGCAGGAAAATCTAGCGTTCCACATCTTTAAGCTCAGATTTATTCCATGTTCATCGCACGAAATATGCCGCGTGCCTGAGAGCAATGTAAATTTCTGTCCGGCCCGCCGTAGCAGTCTCCGTGGGTTGACCCCCAGCTGGCAAATCCTGGCCCATTATTGACCGTGACTTGGAGAACGGCATAGTGAAAGGACAGAGTAAAACAGCTTCCACCTGAATTGCACTGAGCCAGCATTCTCAGCTATCGTGCCGGGTAGTGAAGTCCACTCAGGGACAACCAGCAGAAAGAAGTGTTGTCTGGGCCTTGTTTCCACATGACCAGACACAAAAGGCGTTACAAAACCTTTCAAGGTGAAAACGTTATATTCCCGTCCATGGGACAAGCATCCTGCTCTTCCCCATCCCCTCTCCCTGCCTCCCACTTCCCAGCTTAGTTTTTCCATGAAGTTAGGAAGTAATAATGCATGTTTGCTTTGCTTTACTATTCACTTACAAACGATCAGTGCTTATACAGCTTGTATACAGTTCATTCCAATGGATGACCTTCAATGAAACACTAAAACGAAGGTGTTGAAAAACCCCCCCTCAACGTCGCCAATCACCTTACGCCGAACGTCTTGTCTTCGTTGGGTCTTCACAGATTTCTGCGCTTTGCAGAACTGCGTGGTGGTGGTAACAGAAAAAAGACTACGAAATCCGTGTCCAGACTACGCTAAGGCAGTGATTTATCTGGGTATGGGATAGTTGTAGATTCCCTGAGTTTTGTATCATAAATAGTTCTGACAGAACAGAACTGTAAAGAAGCAACCCTGTACCCGAAGAAAAACGAAAACGTCGCAGAGGGCTATACGAAATGATTATTCTCTTTGGATGTCTTGCTTCATGATTTCCGTCTTTATGGCTCGTTCTTCTTTTCCTTCATGGGCTACTAAAAACGTGAGACACGCATTTGTTTTTCCCTCTGCTAGCGAGTTCATGTATTATTGAAGTTTTGTATCACAGGATCATGTGTCTATTAGCTTTCTCTAGCTTCTCTTCAGGGAGCAAAAAAACGGAATTATTGGGCCGCCAAACAAAGGAACAAACGAAATACGAAACAAATACCAATGCGTTTCGACCTGTGTGGGTCTTCCTCTTTTTCTGCGTGGATTAACTACTCAAATGGTCACATGTTTCAAATGCACAACTGATAAAATATTTGAAGTGGTAGTTTATCCGTGTGTACGTTGTCGAGACAGTAATTGTTGGGGTTTGGTGACAGAATCTGTGTGTTCAGTCGTCTGCTCGTAGATCTGTCATTGATTATGCGGATGCTGAATCAGATTGTCATGACTGCAGAAAGGTTCGTGTTTTACCGACAACGATCATTGGTGGGCAGTGATTAGATTTATTCTAGAAATTAAAAGTATTTCAGTCTTCAATTTCTGCATGGATGAATAAATGATCCTCTGTCTGTGAGTGCATCGCTGCGACTGTTCTGTCTTTGTCATTCTGATCGTTCACGTGCACTTACCCACCTGCACCATGCCAGCGAATATAGAACACAGGGGGAAAAAAAAAAAGTGGGCACCCCCCGTTAGGCACATTGTGGGCCGTGATAATATGATCTAATAGCTTGAATAAAATAGCAGTATTTCTGAAAAATATAGAGCTCGCTGCCCCTTGTCCCCTCCCCTCTCCTACACACACACACACACACACACACACACACACACACACATACATGCGCGCGCGCAGGTCGAACAGGGTGTTAAACTGAACAACGAGCACACATCAACACAAGACTGAATGAGCCACATATGGGGCAACCGGTCAACCATCAGCAAAAAAAGAAAGTATGAAGTACGCAGCCCGGGGAAAAAATAAACATATCAGCGTTCTGGACAGAGGGAGAAAAAAAAAAAAAACAAACACGGGGAAAACTACACTCATAAGAGGCTTTTTTTTTTTTTTAAAACGGCGACCGTTTTGAAACCACACCCAATGAAGATTTAAAAACCATTTTTATACGAATTCGTACAGCCTACTTCGCCGACTTTAAATCAAAAGCACAACCACTCGAAGACAATGGCCACAAGGCGTGACATAGAAGACCTGAGCCGGAGAGGGGGTGGCAAGCGGGGGAGAGGGGTAGGGGAGAAAATCAGGGTAAGATAACTCGCTTACGTTCCGTACATCATGCCGGAATAGGGAACTCGGTTTTAAAACCAAAATCCAGAATGGGCACCCCGTTAGGTCAAAAAGCACACTGTGAAATAGAGTACATTTTCTCAGTTAGCGTTTGGCTCGAGATCATGACGTGTTTTGTGCATGCGTCATTTAGTAAACAGACGTCACATTGAATTCAAGACATGTCGATCTGAATAGACCGATGAGAATAAAAATACGTGAAGTCGAACAGTTTTGTAAGCTAGTATCTGCATTATGCTTCAGGCGTACGCAACGCGTGCGCCCGCACACACACACACACACACACACACACACACACACACACACCACACACACACAGTCTGATATCACTTTAGTGAAAAGACGTTAAACTGAATACAACAGAACAACAACCACACACACAACACACACCCACACACACACACAACCACACACACACACCACACACACACACACACTCGCTCATCCACACATACACATGCCACACTTATACACACTTAAATACACAATTAAACTGACACAGACACGCATTTACACGTATACACGCACACAAATACAGATACACACACATAAAAAAACGCATACACACAGATAACTTTCACGCAAATCATATACCGCACACACACACCGCACCACACACACCACACACACACACACACACACACACACACCACACACACCAACTCACTCACTCACTCACTTATACATATTCGTGCGCACACATATATACACACTCCTGTTCACACTTCCACATGCAAAGTACACAGACGCACATATATGCACACATCGCAACATACATTGCACACAAATACCAACAGAACATATGAACAGATGCATGGGCCTACACAGAGATAACCTACCCAAAGATACAAGTGCGTGCGCGCGAACACACACACATACACACACACACAAGAGAGAGAGAGAGAGAGGGGGGGGGGGGGGGGGCATTTAGTGGCCAAGTCCTGGGGGGCCGGAATAGCTCAGCTGGTGGAGCGCGTCGGACTCGTGATCCGGGGGTTGCGGGTTCGAATTTCGATACAGTGGGATTTTTCCTTCGGAGGGTTAACCTGGGCTCTGACTCCATTCCCTACACAGTCCTTCGAACGAGGCTATAATAAACCGAGGTTCCGTGTGTGAACGCACGCGCAACATCTTGCACACACGTTAAATCCCATCACCAACTTTCGGAAGAGAAGGGCCAGTTTGGCCGTGGTATGGATGATACGTTACACATAGCATGCATGGTCTTCCCGGAGATGGAGTATGGCTGCCTTAATGGCGGGATTTAAAAAAAAACACAAAAAAAACGGTTATACACACAAAAAACTCCTCTGCTGTTATACAGGCAGTGTCCGAAGGAGTATCAGCCTGCGTTACGAGAAAGAAAGAAAGAAAAGTGTCGGTCGAGTCCTGTACTTAGAGAGAGAGAGAGAGTCCGCAGTGGGACGGAGAGCGAGGAGACGCGAGGAGACCCCCAGGAGAGGAGGAGAAGAGAGAGAGAAGACAGGACAAGACAAGACCAAGACAAAATCGCTGTATTTACCAGGTAATTAGATAAGCACTAATGTGCTTTTTACATCAAGTCCTATCGCCTGAGTAGGGATGCACAACATGCACGTGAAAATCAATTAATGAAAAAACAAAAATAACAAGAAAGAATACAATAGGAGGAAAAAGCAAGACAAGCGGTCAGGTAATCATAAAAGCAAATAAATGATTATAATTCAGACGCTTAAATGAAAATGAACACAAAAATTAGGAATAGAGGGAAACACACAAATAATAGAAAATTAAAAATGGAATTAACAATAGTTGAGCGAAGGAGACAGTGGGGCTGAGAGTGAGGGTGAGGTGGGCTGGTAATAGACATGGTAATGAATACGTACGACAGATTGGCATCTATGAAAACAGGCAAGTTAGTATAAAATGAATACGACAAAGAGTACGAAGTATGTAGAGCGAACCACATACATGAAGACGCTCGACCGCAACAGCGCCTGGGAGAGAGAGAGAGGGAGAGAGAGAGAGAGGAGAGAGAGAGTTGATGAGAGACACGAGATGATCTTTTGTAAGGCATGAAAATCCGTAGACCAAACGCATGTAAATAATTTTTGAAGGCATGTGAAAATAGTAGTAGTGGAAGGGCGGGGGGGGGGCCGGGGACGAGAGGATAAATAAGAGAGAGAGGAAGGGCACAGCATATAATCCTTTGTAAGATGATACCAGTACACAAATGGGATTATCACACCAACACACACACAACACACATACCATCACAACAACCCCAGTTCATATACACACATATATAGCCATACGCACATGCATACCGTTGGATTTATTACAGTTTATCAGCATACACCATACTAGAGACATACAGACACATTGGGGATATCTAGGGTGATCTATATATATATGATTACTGATACATGACGTCAAAAGATAGACAAAAAAATCCTTAAGGAATGCAAAATGAGAGTATAGTTAAAAGTCTGGGTGGATATCTTTCCCCCT
>JADBJO010003181.1:247500-250000 GCA_016801955.1 Conus betulinus | reverse complement strand
GACTAAACATCGGGGTGATTCTGCCGAGATAATCTTTTTATTTTCTGGTCACTTACATTCAGATTTCAGTGTCCTATCTAACAATGGAGGTTTTTAACATCGATGAACTGCAAGCGGAATGTGTGTGTGGTGGGTGGTGGTGTGGGTGGTGGTGTGGGGGGGGGGGGGGGGGGGGGGGGGGGGGGGGGGGAACTTGTCGTCAGATTGCTGAAACTGTACTTAAACCGCTAAGCCAGCAAGGCACTCGAGGTTAATGAAGTGCAGGCAGACAAATTAAACGAAGACACTCAACATGCGCCAGCGCAAACTGGCTAGTTATCATCCTCATGCAAGCAGCGCGCTCACAGACTACCCCCCCCTCCCCCCCCCCCATCCCCCCCCCCATCCCCCCCACTCCCTATATTCATTACTACTGGCATATGAGAAATGACTACGACAACTTTGACCTTTCGATCATTTTGGAGTTGACCCAGAAAATTCTTGAATTTCTAAGACTACAGAATGGAAAGGGGATGGGAAGGCGGAATATGATACCCTTCTGTGAACCATGCAGTCTGCTGGAACAGAGAACCATCTGTTGGAACCTGACTGTACGTTAATGTCATGAGGGGTCGTTTTTCGTTTTCTTTTGTCTGACCTGTTTCATTGCTAAAGATTGCAATGCAAATCTTCGTACAACTAACGATGTAGCATTTCAATGCAGTCTCACTCGAAAAGATTAACAACAACACACAACAACAACAACAAACAAATCAGTTTAGATTCCAGAGTGAATTTTATTTCATGCTCAAGACTCAAGTCAATGTAATCCTTTGACCACTCGGGGTGGGGGTGGGGCTGGGGGGGGGGGGGGGGGGGGGGGGGGGGGGAAGATAAAAAGTAATAAAACGTGCGCTTTCGAATCAGAATCGTAAAAACGTGCGCTTTCGAATCAGAATCGTATCGAAAACTTGAATCAAACATTCGCTGTTGGTGATCAAAAATAAATAAATAAATAAATAAAATAACACACACACACACACAAAAAAAAACCCATCAGCAGGCCACGTAATGCAAGCATTTTGGTGTTTGAGCAAAGAGAGAAAACAAACCATCACATTATCTTTCCCACCGGCTTTTCAAAAATTGTGTGTGTGTGTGTTTGTGTGTGTGTGTGTGTGTGTGTGTGTGTGGTGTGTGTGTGCTATCTTTTCCTTTATGGTGAGTTCGTATGTTAACTGTAGGCTTAATAATAATAATTATTATAATAACTATACTAATGATGATAATAATGAAAATAATAATAATAATAATAAACAATAAGATGATGATGATGATATGATGATGACGACGACGATTGAGACGATAATGGTTATGAAGAAAAAAATGATTTTGTTGTGTTGTTGTTGTTGTAGAAGAAGAAGAAGAAGAAGAAGATAACGATGAAGATGACGATGATGATAAATGTTGATGATGATGGTGAATATTATTCTCGACGGGGTGATAACCTAATCACCATCACTACAATAATGCACAACTATCAGCATCATCATCATGACCATAGGCTTTGTCGTCATCTTTGTTCTGTGTCATAGTCGTTATTACCGCTCTTCAGGAGGCCTTTAGGTATAGACATCAATGGCTGTCTGGCAGTATCAACTGTCTAGTCCCGTGATCAACTGATACCTAACAGACAGCCGCCCCGTGCTGTCCTCAATCATTCAACAGCTGTCTGTGTTATCATCACAAAGCGGGCAGGACAGTGGGACTGAGACCGAAGGAAAAGGGCACAGGGGCAAACACAGCGGGTGAGAGAGTGTGTGTGTGTGTGGTGGGGGGGGGGGGGGGGGGGGGGGGAGCCGAGTGAGGTAAGCAGGGTGGGCACGTGATAGACGTACTTGGCTGTGCTGTGATCTTTGTTCTTAATTTCATCTGATCCCAATTGTGTCAGCTTCAAGGTCAACTCACAAAGGACCGACAACTCTCTGGTACATTGGTCGAGGTCAAGGACGAGCGCCCGGGATCAACGTGAACGGCATCTATGGCATTGACACGTGTTTTTTTTTTTTTTTTTTTTTTTTTTTTTTAAATAGTTCACTATGTAAAGTTCACACACCATAATGTTTTAGATGTCCAGCAGGGTAAACCGCGTTTCGTCCAAGTCTTGGATTTCATGCGTAATTTAGAGTGTTCCCCTTCGCCGAGTTGTAAAAATCTCAGTGTAACGTTTCACCTAAACGCCATACGTGACAGTAAGGATTTTGCACTAAAACACCATTTAATCCATGTAAGCGGTTTGAGGCCTGCCATAAATTTGAGCCAGCATTTAATTTTAAACTGATTATTGATCACAAGAACAATTCCCCACCAATTCTTTCCCGTATTTGGGGGGGAAATCTACCAATGAAATCACAAACAATCTTCGCCTCCATGACCTTCACCTTAATTGACATCACATCCCAGTCCTTTACACTCATCCATGTCCCAAACATTGCGCCAACTTGAAGCCCCCTAATAATCC
>JADBJO010003181.1:222500-227500 GCA_016801955.1 Conus betulinus | reverse complement strand
CCAAATCACGGAAATAATTAACAAACTTCGAACACCGATGTGATTGTCATTGAGGCTTGCCAAATGTTTATCCACAGTCAACAAGATTTCCGTTCTCCACACAGCTGAACTGCCGCTGGAAGTCAGTTGCGCATTGTCTCTGTCAATAGAATGAACGGTTTCCTCGTTTCTTATCATTCCCTGTGGGTACGCCATACTGTCACTGGTAGTCACGTTCTCTGGAGGGTCGTTCTGTTGTTCCTTCGCGGAGGCCTTCCTGATCACAAACCACATCACACTATTTATCAACAGTCTTGATCAGCGCTTGGTTTCACTGATACAAAATCCAAGACCGACACTTCATCGTGTGAAAAACTGTCACAGATTCTTTGTCACACTGCTCCAAGTCGATCTCTGTGTGCTTGTCGCGGTGCTGTGTTTCTTCAGCAGGCTGAGTTACAGACAGAGGGAGATGGCTGTCACATTTGAAAATCTCATCCCATGTAACACGACTCTCGCTGGTTCTGTCAACGTGGTAAAATACGCTAGGAGGTGTCGGCAAAAATAAACCGGATGGAGAACATACATTCACTGGCCTTTTTCTTTTGGTTGCTTCTGTAGGTCTCTGCTCTGTGCCTATCCCTGTTCAGCTGTGACGGGCACTTGCGACGATACGCCATGCTGTGGCATGGATCTGCATGGCAGGGGGCTGTTCGGTAGTTGCAGAGAATCGCAGAAGAACGACGACAGTTGTTTTTTCTCTGCCCTCTATTCTGAATGGCTTCTACAGGGGATGGGAGACCTTCAACAGGCATGCTGTACGACTTACAGTTGATACAAATAGAAATTGACTGAAGCGGCTGAAATACGCCGTGCCGGATGTCCAACAAGGGAGGCCACTCGAGAAGAGAGAGAGAGAGAGAGAGAGAGAGAGAGATGTTGTCATGGTACCCGTTCCCTACCGAATACAGGCAGCTTTGTCAACCGGAAAGATCACTGTCGTCACTCGGAGCCAAGCCTCGCGGACAATGACACACTGTTTGGCGGTCCCAAGGGAGGTAACTGTGCGCGTCAGTCCAAGTCGACCGTTTGTTCCCGATAATGTCAGATCAGCGGGGATTCCTGTCAACATATCAGCTGACCTTTGACTGTATAATGAATGATGCTTGGGCACCATACGGCCCCCTGTCGGGTTGGACCTGATCATAAAGATTTAACATTGTACCCATCTGAGTATCCATGTCGTTGTAGACTCGTGCGTGTGCCAGGCGCGATTCTGATGACAACGTTGCCGTTGACAGAGATCTTATCAAATAATAGTTGTTTTTCCCCCCCTTTTTTTAGCGTATTCATAGAAACCTTCGTCCAGGAATCTGATGAAACCTGGAAAATATGAAAGGATTCTTTCTTCTGAAACGCTACTATTCAGTTCTAGACACCAGAAACATCTGTGTGCGCGCGCGTGCGTGTGTATATATATATATGTATATATGTATATGTGTGTGTGTGTGTGTGTGTGTGTGTGTGTGTGTGTGTGTGTGTGTCCTGTTGCTTTGCGTTCCGGTGTGATATGGTGTGGTGATGGTGGTGGTGGTGGTGGTGGCGGTGGTAGTAGAAGTAGTAGTAATGGTAGTAGTAGTAGTGTGTGTTCCATTGTATTGCGTTCTGGTATGATGTGGCATGGTGTATGTGTGTGTGTGTGTGTGTGTGTGTGTGTGTGTGTGTGTGTGTGTGTGTGTGTGAGTGTGCGTGCGTGCGTACATGTGCGTGCGTGCGTGTGTGTGTGTGTGCGCGCGCGCGCGTGTGTGTGTGTGTGCGTGCGCGCACGCATACGTGCGTACATGTAAGTGTGTGCATGTGTTTGTGTGTGTATATGTGTGTGTGTTCTGCGTACTAGTGGTTTTGATGGTGCTGATGTGTGTGTGTGCGTACGTGCGTGCATGTGCATGTATGTGCGTGCGAATGTGAGTGCGTGCGCGTGCGTCTGTGTGTGTGTGTGTGTGTGTGTGTGTGTGTGTGTGTGTGTGTGTGTGAGAGTGTGTAGAGAGAGAGAGAGAGAGAGAGAGAGAGAGGCGTTTGCGGGTGGGGTGGAAAGTGGGTTGAGTGGTGTGGAAAACAAAACATTTATTGCTGTTGTGTAGAATATGTATGAAGATCCCAGTCAACTCATATTGCGTTTATCTCCCTCGATCACACAGACCTTATCAGGGTTGTATGACGGAATGGAGAACCTCCGCTGAGAATGACGGAATGGAGAACCTCCGCTGAGAATGACGGGCTGGAGAACCTCCGCTGAGAATGACGGAATGGAGAACCTCCGCTGAGAATGACGGAATGGAGAACCTGACGGGACGGAATGGAGAACCTCCGCTGAGAATGACGGAATGGAGAACCTCCGCTGAGAATGACGGGCTGGAGAACCTCAGTCAAAATGACGGGCTGGAGAACCTCCACAGAACGGAAGCACAGTCATCGAACAGAGACGCAGTAACTGAATAACCGCATTCGTTATTCAAAGCAGCTCTCGGTGGATTGCAGACCCCCGTCACCGATCATGAATTAAAGACAGTGGGACCAGCAAAGGTAACACAACATTTACCGTTGTCTGCAGCTGACAGCACAGAAACAAAGGAAATCAATCAGCATTAGAGTAATGGAGTCATCTGAGTAGAGTGTGTAGCATGAGCTGGCCTGACAGGTAAAAGGGGACAAGAGCGTGAAGACAATGGTAGGAAACAGTGACAGGTTGGTGTTTCATCCGAGCGCCAATCGGCAGGCAGTGAAGTCGTCAGAGAAGCGGTTTCCAGTCGATATACTCGCGCCTTCAAAGGACTATGGCTTTGCCGCGTGGTTGCAGCCCTCTGGAGTCCATCAAGCAGCGCGTGTGGAAAAATGACCAACACGACATTACAACAAATCATTCTGGATACACTGAAAGCCGACATGGGAATATCTTCTTTCTCCCCATGGAGTAGAAGTCGAATGTGACTACTCCACGGAAATGGTCTACACAGTATCTTGGTAGGGTTCTTTACTGGCAGAATGCAATTAACAGACTCTGATTTTAGCACCAGAAAGGACAAGTGTAGTAAAGTCAAAGATGGCCTTGAGCTTACTGGCAATTGCATCGTACATCAGTCTTTTCATCACTGTTGTTGAGCTTGCTCATAGTTATCCTTTTTTTTAAACAGATTCTACAGTTTTCTGAATGGTGACAGGAAGCTGAGGAAACTGCGAGGATGCGAGGACAGAACTGACTGTCTCAGCTGCGCACCATCAGCAACCATATGGTTCATGACAGCAAACCGTCTGTTCTCATAACTCATAAGCCAAACATACATTATGAACAGTGCAGGCCTTAGAACTGAACCTTGAAGCATTCCATGCCTCAAAGAAAAAAAATTAAAAAAATCGCACGCAGCTACAGGTGGTGATCTTTTGCTTAAAAGAACGCGTAACACATCAGCACAATGTCAGAGAGACCCAGGACAGTGCGCAGTGTCTTCACAAAAAGAACGTGTAACGCTTCAGCACAATGCCAGAGAGACAAAGGACGGCGCGCAGTGCCTTCACTAAGATGCTGTGGTCCAGTACACCAGGTGCGGCGACAGACCTTAGACGCATCAACCACAATCGCAAGGAGGTGGCACATCGTTCACAACGTCCAGCAAAAGCTTTCTCTGCAGAATGATGTGCCCCTGCAGGTCGACTGGAATGGTTACTGCAAATCAGACTAAACCAACTGATGCAGCAGCTGGTGCCGCACAACCTTCCACAGTAATGCAGAAGTAACAGATGACTTAAACTCAGGGTTACGCCACTCTCTTTATTGCTGAAGAATAAGTCAGTTTCAGGACAGGTCAAAATATGCATAAGATTTCTACACTGACTTGCGACACAACTAACTGCGCTAAAAATTATTTAAACACAGTGCTTTGTTTCCACTTCGTTACAAAGCAGCCTTTGATAAAATCTCCAAAGAATGTAGATTAGTGTGTTTTAAACTTTTCGCTTTAAATCAGTTTTGTTAGGTTCTCATGCGAAATATCAACGAATACATGCTTTACACGGGATGGACAGTGAGATGGACATTAATAATAATAATAATAATAAATACTTATATAGCGCCTATTCTCGGCTAGAGACCAAGCTCTAAGCGCTTTACAGTCAACACTCGTTTAAACAACGGGCTGCCTACCTGGGTAGTGCCGACTGAAGAGCTGCCAGCTGGTGCTTCATTCAGTCGTTTCCCATGTCATCCAGTCAGTATCGTTCAATATCGATCACTCATTTTCCTTACTTCCTTCATTCTTCTTTCCATTTCTCACTCTCAGGGTGCATGCTATGTGTAACGTGTCATCCATACCAACAGCCAAACTGGCCTACTCTTCCGAATGTTGGTGATGGGATTTTACGTGTGTGCAAGATGTTATGCGTGCGTTCACACACGGAACCTCGGTTTATAGTCTCATTCGAAGGACTGTATGGGAAATGAAGTCAGAACCAATGTTAACTCCGAGAGGGGAAAAATCCCCCTGTACCGAAACGCCCCGGCGGAGGTTCGAACCCGCAACCCCAGGATCACCAAGATAACGATTCCGGCGCTCTACCAACTGAGCTATTCCGGTTCAGGTATTAGACAAGGATTGTCATATTCTCCATAGGCCCCCAGTCTTGCTCTGAAACTGTTCGCTAAAACCATCAAAAGAAATGACGCATCAAACAAAACAAAACATCCATCGATTTTATCTCCAGGGCACGCCACACTATTCCGAATGCGTCGTTAAAGGACTTAGGTATGCTTATATCATAACTGTAAAACCTTTGAAAAAAATGGCGAGACAGATATTGATAAGACTAATGAAAAGGTAAGGTTCAATATAACTGATACAACTGATTGATGTAATTAACTTGCCGTTTCTGGTCTGTAGGACTGCGGAATTATCTACCAATGGAAACATTTCGCTTCAAGTACTATCAAGGACCAGAAGCATTTTTGTATTCAAATATCTAGGCCTAAT